>CM059196.1:78312033-78379410 GCA_030323885.1 Branchipolynoe longqiensis
GCCGGATCAAAGACCTCATAGCTCGGCCAGACATTTGCTACAGATCGTCGATCTCGCCTGCTGAGAGGCTTGCCATCACCCTCCGCTTCCTGACCACAGGTTTGTGTTTATTTTAGGGCAGATCGAGCCTACCATTTGATTGTTGAGGGTGTAAAATATTGTGACGTATGGGTCATTCTCTGAAGCTGGGTATCACTTTAGTGACGTGGAAATGAAAAATGAAACTGAAACTAAGACTTCACTTGCTATTAAAAAAAGAAAGAATTAATTATGTCTTATATAACGCGAGATATGTGGTACCCAGTTTCAAAGAATGACCCACATACAAACAAACTATTCAAATATTATTTGTATGTAACATTATTTCAGTGCGGATTGAAAAAAACGTATGTTTGTTGTGGATGTAATATATTTAGCTTGTTATGGTGGGGGGGGGGGAGGGTCGGTCATGCCTTTTGGGAAGATTTGTGTATTTTGTATATAAAACTACTTGGACTACATTTCACAGATTTTGAACCATATTTTTCTATTTTTAGGGGAGTCTTTCAAGAGCCCTGAGCCTCCAGTTTTGTGTGGGCTAAGCACCATTGGCGAGATTGTCCCCGAAACATGTAAAGCCATTTATGCAGCACTCAAGGATGACTATTTCAAGGTGAATAGATATATCACAAGAATGTAGCAATGAGTAATTGTCGTTCATATATATTTTATTTTATTTTTATATTACATTTACCAAATAAAATGACCTAGATGCGCTTGTATCCTAGATAAGACTGAAATGTGTACCTCACTACAAAGTCGGTCTTCATTTGCCTTCTTTTTATTGATATATGTAGAGAAGGACGAACACCACATTACAGATACACCATGTTATGCGTTAAAACTAGCTATTCGGTGTATTCCTCTGTGCCCAACAAGTTGAGGAAGGAGAAGGATCCTGGTGGTTGGCTACCCACGTTGTTTCCGTGGGAGGTTGGACTTTGCAAAGGGGTGCTGGGTCTCACAGGACTTTGGCCACCGTTCTCGATCATCTTCAGCCTCCCAGGGAAACAAGCCCGTTCGATCTCGTTTTGGACTATCAATAATATGCGTGGGTCTGTTATCTGACATAGTTTCATGACAACGTTTTTCCCAAAACTACATAACGCATCATCAGGTTGCATTTCATTAGCTGTCAGCGTTTCCTCCAAGTTCTTTAGAATGGGTTCGATCAATTCATTCTCTCTTGTCTCTACCCCCGTTCTTTTCCACTTCAGCTTTTTTAGGGGTTCTTTTGTCGATTTCGGTGTGCTCGTTGGATTTGACTCCACATCTTCCATTTCGACCCCGACCAAACTCAAACTCAGCGACGAGACACTGTGCGATTCGCCATCATTTTGATTCTCATCGTCATTGTTGCCCAGCTCCTCACCGATGGCCTGTTGGGGAAAGAGAAACAATTAAAACAAAATAACAATTGTGTGGTTAAGTTAACAGAAATATGTTTATATGATTGTATTTGTATTTATGTTTTTCAGTGCCTGTCAACCCCTGAGGAGTGGCAGAAGGTGGCAGATCTCTTCATGACCTGGTGGAACTTTCCTAATTGCCTGGGCACCCTGGATGGAAGGCACATACACATAAAACCACCAAAGCACTCACGGTCCACATTCTTCAACTATAAGAATAGCTTCAGGATCATCACATTTCAACCATCGTTCCCTCCGCTTCACCTGTCCATTCCGCCATTTTTGTTGGTTGTATACGGACAAAGTCACATGACAATATCTAGCCCTATGATTGGCTGCCGGTAAAAACTGGCACGGGACCGATCGGTGGGTATCATACATATACCGTATAAGATACGACTGAGCGCTCACATATACCATTTCTCGAACGGCCAGATTCATTTTTCAAATCTCATGTGATTCCAATCGTAAGCCCTAAAACTGAGTTTTAAGTCACAAATCGCAAGGCTCAGGTGTGTTGGGGTGTGACACACCTAAAGACTGAAACCGACGAAAACCCGAACTTAGTCGCGAAACGGGCGTTTTTAGGTTTTATATGGGAGGTGTGTACCCGGCTTTAGTCTGGATGGAGAATTTTCCGTTGAAGGCTGGTACTACTACTATTGTTACTACACAATACAGTAAAACCTCTCTAAAACGACCGACCATGGGCCCGACTTTAAGTGGTCCATTTAGGGAGGTGGTCAGATTAGGGAGTTAGAATACCCTTACAATGGTATTGTTGGGACCCAAATAAAGCGATCGATATATGGGAGTGGTCAATCTGTGGAGGGGTCGGTATAGAGAGGTTTTACTGTAGTTGTTTTGCTCACATTGATATAATGCATTCCATAACACGCATATGACATTCATATTTTGTATTTCTCGGAAAAGGTGAATCAGTCCGATATTGATTGTTGCTTATATGGACACACGACTCAGATGACTTACCATAAATAAACTGAAAGTCCGTATATGTGTAGTTGTTTCCTAAAGTGGCCATACATTATAAAACTTTTGAGATAATTCACCTGATTCTTGCAGAGATATGTCATCACTCTCATGAATAAACATAACTGTTAAAGTTTTACTTTACGCTGTGTATCCATAGACTCTTCCCTTGTGGCATGTTCCATTGTTTGGTGTTCTCTTGTGACCTTGTGACGTGCCATACAGACAATGAACATGTTCATTCTCTATGTTCCCCTCAGTATGTTGCATGTGCTGTGCACAAGGCCATATGGTCCCTGGGACCAACCTATGGGAACGGCCACTAAGCAAAGCACAGGTTCATTGTCTGTGTGATGTGTCACAAGCTGGTTATATTCAGATATTCATATCGCAAGAGGATTCAAGCTCTTATCCTTGTAAAAAATAAATTTAAGACAACTATATCGTATTTTTCTTTTGGACTTTCCCCATCACTCTCTTCATGTATTACACCCCTCCAGTTAAGCTAGTGACATATATCGGCAGAATCTGGAACTACTCTATCCGGGTACTTTCCAGCTTGAATGGCTGGGTCTATAAAGGCCCTGTCACATTACGGCGTATGGCGTTAGCGTATGCTGGCGTATGCGGTTTTCGACCCATACACCGTCATACGCCATCATACGCCATCATACGCTATGCCCCGAGGTCCCAGCGGCATCTGTAGCGTATGCCTAACCTATGCTTAACCTAAGCCTAACCTATGCCTAACCTACCCCTAGCCTATGGCGGTGTATTCAAAGCGTATCCCGACCTATGCACGGCGTACTGTGATGAGGTTTGACAATTGTGATTGACAAGTTCAGCGTATGCCCAACCTATGCGTAACCTATGTCGGCATACGCATAGCGTACGTCGAGCGTATGAGCAGCGTATGAGTCATACGGCGCCATACGCCGAAAATCTTTGAGCATGCTCAACAAAAAATTGGATGGACGCGCGTATGAGGGCGTATGGCGGCGTATGACAGCGTATGCCGGCATATGTATAACGTATGCATAGCGTATGCGAAGCGTATGACGGTGTATGGGTCGAAAATCCATACGCTAACGCCATACTCCGTAGTGTGACACCACTTTTACAGAACGTTGGGGGTACGCAAGAGACACCCGGTGGGTGTCAATCCAGTGTACGCCCAACCTATGCCGATGTACCCCTAACCTATGCACAACCTATGCCAGCGTATGCATAGCATATGCCTAGCGTATGAGCAGCGTATGATCTATACGCTGCCATACGCTGAATATTTTTAGCATGGAAACAGGCTTGTTGGAGGATCGGCGTATGACGGCGTATGTCGGCGTATGCGTAGCGTATGCCGGCGTATACCGACGTATATGACGTAACGCGCTTAAGCCGCCGTACGCTCCCGCAAAAAACCCTAAAGGGGCTGTCACATTACGGCGTATGGCGGGAGCGTATTGAAAACCTACGTACGCCATCGGGTGCCACTTTCGGGTGTGTTTGAGCGTATGAGGAGCGTATGAAGAGCGTATGCGTAGCGTATGCGTAGCGTATGTGTAGCGTATGGGAGCGTATGGGAGCGTGCTGTGACATTTTTTGACAGTATGGGCCATACGCCCTCATAGGTCGCGTTTTTTTTAGCATGCACAAAAAAATTTGGACGGACGGATTTATGAAAGCGTATGGCGGCGTATGCATCATAGGCTTCACATACGCCGGCGTGTTGCGGCATGGCGGCGTATGCGTAGCTATGCGTAGCGTATGCGTAGCGTATGCGTAGCGTATGCGTAGCGTATGCGTAGCGTATGCGGCGTATGGCGACGTATATGACGTAAGCCGCTACGCCGCCATACGCTCCCGCCATACGCCGTAATGTGACAGCGCCTTAAAGGGGCTGTCACATTAGGGTTTTTTGCGGGAGCGTATGGCGGCGTAAGCGCGTTACGTCATATACGTCGGCATACGCCGTATACGCTACTCATACGCTACGCATACGCTACTCATACGCTACTCATACGCTGCCAGATGCCGGCGTATGTGAAGCGTATGAGGCATACGCCGCCATACGCTTTCATAAATCCGTCCGTCCAAATTTTTTTGTGCATGCTAAAAAAAAAATGACCTATGAGGGCGTATGGCCCATACTGTCAAAAAATGTCACAGCACGCTCCCATACGCTCCTCATACGCTCCTCGTACGCTCCTCGTAGGTTCCACATACGCTCAAAACCACCCGAAAGGTCACCAAATGTCATCATAGGCCGGCACGCGCAGGACCTACGTAGGTTTTCAATACGCTCCCGCCATACGCCGTAATGTGACAGGGCCTTAATGTGACAGCCCCTTTAACTGCAGTTCTTCATGAGGGACCAGCGGAACTTGGAATGTCACCTACATTGTGGAATGTATTACACACATGTTAGTTTGATATCAGGGCCCGTATGCATGGGGCGGTGTTAGCGAGCCAAAACTGGTTTTGGATGGGATTTCTAGTTTAGCAGCGAAAAGTCATTATGCAAATGGCGGTGTTATGGAAACACAGCGAGTTTAAAGTTGGGTACGCCAACACCACTCCGTAGCAGGTTTAAGGGTGATGTTAGGTACCAATTAGGCCCAAATCTATTCAATGCTATCATATCTAACAGAATTACACACTCAAAAAGTGAAATTTAATCAAATTAACCCCAAATCGAAGCGATATTAACGCTGCCGCTACATCGGCGGCGATATTCATATTGTCAAATGTAAACAAAACAAATGGCCGCCGATGCGGTGGTGGCATTAATATCGCTTCGATTTTGGGGTTAATTTGACCAATTTTATTTAAATGAATAACATACAAAAAAAGTGAAATTTGGTCAAATTAAATAAACAAATTGAAGCGATATGAAAGCCACCGCCGAAATTTGGTCAAACTAAACCAAAAATCGAAGCGATATTAACGCCGTCGCCGCCGCATCAGCGGCGATATTTTCAAATAGCGGTGCTCATCAGGAACAGGGTCTGGGCGGTTCACCAAATCTATAAATAGCTGATATGTTAGCTAACACCACTGCGCTTTGGCTCCGTAATACCCCGTGACCCATTTCCCAACACCGGCGTCAGCTACCCTGGTGACGGCTCTTAACATCGGAGCCGATAAAAACTCGTTCATACATATGGCCCCAGGCGCCTAGCTTGTGATTTTCAGGTGCTACGCAAATCGAATAAAATGTTATTGGAATAAAACATGATGGAATAAAGAGCTATACATATATATGGGTTGTTTAATTAAATATATTTGTAATACCAGGTGGTACGCAGCTGCGTACATGGGTGTATGGAAGCTACGCCCCTGTATAGTCAGGTCACATGAGCGAGGCTGCTGTGTTACATCACAAGCATACAGCGACATAGCAAACAACGAAATATGTATCAGTGCAATAAGACATGAATTTGCATAAATATTTGTCCTCATAGTTGGGCGGGGTAATTTCAAATAAACCCAAGCCTTCGGCTTCAGGCTATTTAAAACCATTCGCTCGAATTGGGCGATGACTATGACATACGCATGAATATGTACACTCATGTTATTTTGATAATGGTAGAATCTATACCGACCATGAACAGGTAATCTGGTACAGGCATTGGACCTCAAGTCCAACTTTTTTGAGCAAATAGGAAATCTGGAACATGATACTAGTTGGGGGAGGGGAGGGGGGTACCATAAGCCGTGTTTAGACGGGGAATTGTGAAACGTTCTAGACAAGGCGATTTATATGAAGTGTTTTAGGGGCGCGTTTACACGGACCGAGTTTCAAAGTGTCTCGCGTCTACACGGGCCCTACTCAAACCGTTTCACGGCGGTAGCGCATATCTGTGCATGACACAGAAAACCAAAATGGTGGATGCACAAGAAGATATTCCAACACGGGAGGAGGAGATTAATCGCCGTTCCGCCGCCAATATGCCAATTAGACCCTTCCTCGTCCATGTGAAAAAGAGAATTATCACTAGCTCTGAGTCATCATCTGCGCTATCATATTGCCATGCACCGTCAACTCAAAACAATGAACCGAGAACCAGAGACAACAACACGCACTATCTATAATGGGAGCAGAATGCCTCACTCCAAAAGGAGAACTCCCTCTCAAATATTTTATTTCAAACTAAAAATAGTTAAATATATGGGATTATTATCACGAATCTAATATATTTATTCTTATATTGTGGCAGAAACTCAAAACTATCGGATTGTGCAATTTTAATGTGCGGTGTGAGGCAGCAAATTATGGAATGAACTCCCAGTCAGAATTAGACATGCACAAACACAACTAGAATTCAAGAACCTGGTAAGATTTCACCAAGCCAATCAGGCCCTTCTACAGGCCTAGTGATGAGGTCGCCATATTTAATTAGCTATCTATTATAAGCACCTATGGCCACCCTACCCCCTCCCACCACCCCACGCGCTCCTTTGCCTGCTGCCAACAAACCAAGTTATCCACCGTACAAATTATTTGCCCAGCAAATTCGGAAAGGTGTATCAGTCTGGTAGTATTGCTATAGACCGGGGGCCCTATGGTACTGGGACGGCTCACTCCCTATCTCTCCCATGTGATGTAAATTTTGCGGTGCCACCTTGTAGTGGGTTTGATTGACCCAGCTGCTGGTTGGTGTTTCACATGTAAACACATACGGTTATATCATGCATGAGGCGGGTAAGCGTGAATACACATCAATATCGGATTGCTATGAACAGGCACACATCATCGTCGCCATCGTCACACAGCTTTCACATTCATATATACATTTGTGCATATATTGTGGCATCTGTTTAGCCGGGGGAACGGCCAGCGCACCACGTGGTGGGTTTGATCATTTTGATTACACAGTACAGGCTGAGTGAGCTGTCTTGGTATTATGGGGTCTTTGTACAAACATAGACACTAATAAAGTCTGTACTAGACTACTAAATGACTGAAACATACAATCCTCCAAGCATTGTTTATCCCATCATTACTAACAACCTACTTACTCAAACTACTTCATGTAGTCAAAAAACACACCTGAGGTATTAACCTTTTAAGCATAACCCTATAAGCTAACCACACTCTATCTAACAGAATAAACAAACTATTCTACTAACACTCACTCCATCTCAAAATGTTAACTCCAACAACATGATAGTTTTGCAATTCACAACATAGTAGGCATACAAACCTATGAAGGAAAACTATGTACCTAACCACTCCGTAATGTAAAGGTCTAATCAATACACATGTATGTATCAAGTGTGTAGGAATACAACATATAACTGCTATTTTTGTATGTGAATTGTCAAACTATACCATATGTAAGCCTTTGAATGTTTGATATTGTTAGTTCAGCTGATTTGGGCTAGCTGCATATATTGTAAATAACTGTATTGTCACATGGCTGGAAGACCAGTGCCACGGCGCTGACAAAAGACTTTATTCAATGAATAAACTATATTTACAACAACAAAAATCAAATGAATTCATGATTGGGGGGGGGGGGGGGTAGGGGGGGTAGGAATTGCCAGGCAAAAAAACAACCCAATAAATATTGCCAAGTCACATTCCGAAGGCCTGAGGTGGAGGGGGGGGGGGAATTTGATATACATTTTTACCAGTACAGCAGTCGAAAGTAAAAATTATAAAAATAGGACAATGTCATCTCTAAATTATGGCAATGCACTAAAGGTCTACGACTTATAAGCCCTGTTCACACGGGGCAGTTAATTCGAATCATATAAATCGACTTGCCTAGTTTGGCTCACATTTGGCGTGTGAATGCGCATCTGAGTCGGTTTAGGGCTGATTCGAATCATATAAGCCGGAATTTATAAACCACCTCTGTAGGTGGTTTATATGAAGCAAATTTTATGAATCGACTTATATCGCCCGTGTGAACGCAAGCGACTTAGTTGAGGCGGATTAAGGAGGTCACACTATATAATATAATTTGATCTATGAACTGGCTAGCTGTGCACAGATATTTTTTTCATCATTTATTTTTAGGGTTTCACTGCCCAGCAGAAGTTTTGACCGTTCCAAACCACTACGATTCAGTCCATACATATCTAGGTCGAACCCACACTCTCTCGTGGCAACGTCGACTAACCGAAACTGGCGCTGGTTAGTATCGACTTGCTCATGCGGTGATATCGATTTCCGGCCCAAGTACTGCCCATGTGAACGGGCGTCTAAATCGATTTATATAATTCGCCTTGTCTAAATCGATTTAAACTTTTCCCGTGTGAACACGGCTATAGTAAGCTTGCTTATAGTTTAAAGTTGCATTGTCCGATGGTTTTGAGTTTCTGTCATTTCCTGGGATAAATATATAATTATAATCTACCTTTGTTTAGTTCGAAGTAACTTTTACTTTAAATGGCTAACTTTTGAGATAGGCCTATTTGAAATGTAGCCCTGCACAATTAATTTTGGCACATAACCAAAAACTCTGCCACCATAGGCGTCTGCAGTAAAAGGTTTTATTAAACTGCCTCAGCATTCCCTGCGATGTGGCGAAAAATGCTTAATAAGTGCACCAGTATCTAACTAAGATGTGTAGAATCAAATCTAGGTAATTGTCTAAAGCTGTGTTCACACACGGGCGTTAAGTCGCCTCAACTAGTTCGCATTGTCTAGTTCGGCTCACATTCGCCGTGTGGACGCGACGCTAAGGCGGATTAGGGCTGATTCGCCTCAACTAATTCGCTTCAAGTAAACCACGTCGCGAGGTAGGTTATATGAAGAGATCTAACTTGAGTCGGCCTATCTTGCGTGTGTAGACGCAAGTGGATTAGTTGAGGCGGATTAAGGACGTCACAGTCGAGACCTGAGTTTGTTGACTTTCCGGTAAATTTGCTCTATGAAACTGCTAGCTGTGCACAGATATTTTTGTCATCATTTATTTTTAGGGTTTCACTGCCCAGCAGAAGTTTTGACCGTTCCAAAACAATACGATTCAGTCGAAACAGATCTAGGTCGAACCCACACTCTCTCATGCCGACGTCGACTAACCGAAACTGGCGCTGGTTAGTATGGACTTGCTCATGCGCAGATATTGATTTCTGGCTAAAAGTACTGCATGTGTGGACACGACACTAGTTCGCCTCATCTAGTTCGCCTTATCTAGTTCGGCCTAAACTTGCAGGTGTGAACACGGCTTTAGTTTTGACAATTTGATGTTTTCATCTGATTATGCAGCTTTAAGAACACTCATCCAACCAGGTAGCGCAATTTGCAGTTATTATTACCACTAGCTGGCACGTCAAGAATCAAGTAAACGTGCATAATTAGGATGGCCAAAATTAATGTTTCAGGAAATGGTCGTGGGCAGTGACAGTGCAGCTGACCGCAAGTTATGTTGACGACCACATTAACGACATCCCATCATTCGATACCGGTGCCTGTTGCACTTTCCCTGGCACACCAGTTTGCGAGGGACACATCCATTCAAATGCATTGTCAATGGCCGTGAGCAAATCTTCATACAGAAGAAGTGAAATATCTCTACAACCACACCACCTAGAAACAAATCACTTGGTACACATATAGAAAACATGTGTACCAAACAGATTATATTAAATTGATATGGGTAGGGTTCTGGATTTCTATTAATTTTGAATAAAACTAATGTTTTGACTGCGCATACCATCAAACTCAAGGCATTGTCAATGGTCGCGAGCAATCTTCATACAGAAAATACAGCAAAAGTGAAATATCTTTAAAACCAAAAAAAAACTAGGAACAAATCGCTCGGTACACATATAGAAAACATCTTTACCAAAAACATTATATTAAATTTATAAGGTTAGTGACGATTCTGTTCGATTTTGATGCATGCACAGAAGCGATGCGAGGGAGGTGTTGTCGTAATCGGGTGTAGGCTACGCTGAAGAGCTCTGCGTAAACAGAAGGGGGGCTCATTAAGGACAGTAGCTTTCCACACACACACACACACACACACACACACACACACACACACACACATACACACAACCGCACGCAAACACCCACTCACTCATACACTCACACCCACTCACACACGCACACACACACATAACAAGTAGCCTGACAACTTCCCCCCGCCCACACACACGCATCAATATCAGACATGCAGAAAGGTTGTTGTTGGGTCTCGATGACGCGCAGACCAGCACACAAATAGTCATCTGAAAATGCAATACATTTAGGCCTACCTAAGCCTACTTACAAGTTACATATTAATGCTTCAATTACCGACTCTTATCGCCAGGCTGTAGTTACTTCCCCATGTTATATGTCGACACGTTGACATGATCTACGTCATTGTCACTTGACTCACATTGACTCGACCAGGGTTCGAACCCCACGAGCTATCAAAACGAGAGACGGACGGTCAACTCAATCGTCCATCCCGTATGGTCTAGTGTTGCAAATGCCGCATTGGATGGTGTAAATACAGTACTCAAAGGTGATTACAGGCTTCTGCATTTCCATCCTTACTGTATGGAGTTGTGCAGGCATGCACACGTTATATGCGTGTGAGTACCGGTAATAACAGCTGTCTTCACCGACCCCTGTGGTCAATGAACCCTGCCGCTTGCAGGCACTTTTTTTATATTTATAACACCAGGCGCGGAAGCCGAATCGGTAACAGCGCAGGTGGACCTCGTGGAAGGTTGGGATTTCATAATCCGACCGAATCAAACCAGTGACGTACAAAATCGATACTTGGCACTACCTAACCTGGCGCTCAGCATTAGTAGGATAGGGCAAGGACTGGTTTGCTCAGTATCAGGATAATGTGACTGAATGGAATGTTTGGTCTCCCAGTGGGGGAAACACTATAAAGTCACCATGAGTACGCACTGTTGTAAGTCGGTACCTGTCCTGACGTGACCTTAGATGTTATCCGGGATGTAAAACCTCAAAAAAAGGGGCGGGACATAACTCAGGAGGTAGAGTGTCCACTTGTGAAAGTGTGAGTCATCCGATTGATCCTGCTCAATGGACCCATTTGCAGTTTGGCCTATTTTCCGTTCCAACCAGTGGTCCACAACTGGTTCATCAAAGGCTGTGGTATGTGCTGTCCTGTCTGTGGGAAAGTACATAGAAAAGATCCCTTGCTGCTTATCGGAAAGAGTAAGAGTAGCCTATGTGGCAGCAGCTGGTTTCCTCTAAATAAATATGTTAGAATAACCATGTGTTTGATGTCCAATAGCTGATGATAAAAAATCAATGTGCTCTAGAGGCGTTTTAAAATAAAACAAGCTTTTTGTAAAACCCCAACAAAACATATATTTACAAATAATACACTCACATGTATGCGTGAGCAGCCTCTCCAGCGACACAGCTTTGTGGTTATGGATATTACAAGTGCAATGGTCAGTGAAGCATTGCCAGTTGGCCATTGTGCACCACTGTGCACTGCCGCCTTAGTCTCATGACCTTGACAACCTTGACCTTCTGCCCTCGGGCGACAATTTACTCAAATGTGCGCATGCGCAGGCGCACAGTCTGCACGAGTACAGAATGCACTGTGCCCTTGTTGTCCCCACACGAGGCTCTGAGTAGCTATGTGCACAACCTGTTTGTCTATATATGAAAGGCTAAAGAATTTATTATTTTAACTTTAAAGAAAAAGAAAAAAGGCGAAGCCTCTAATATTCAATTTTTATTTCAGAATGTACCGCTCATACAATCAGACAGAGGGACGCAGTTATAATTAATTATTCATGATGAATATATATATACAATGGATAATATTCACAAAAATATATAAACACATGCATTTAACTGCCTGGTTATGATGTGATGAGTGCATTTTAGTAGTTTAGACATGTGAAACACGGGGACTAGTTATTAAAAAATCCCGGAGACTATTGGTTATTTAGAAATTATTTGTGGTTCATGAAATATCTATGCGGTTAATGAAATATTGCCAAAACCCATAAGGTGCATGATATTGACAAAAACAGTTTATAATCGCCACTCTTGGAAGGTGTCTGGCAGGCATTGTACTAGATAAAAGATTCACCCGGTACTCGCAGTACACGGGTGAATACCAACATAGTCTAAATACGGGCGAAAATATCTTTAGTATGGAACAAGAAGTAGAATGCCTGGCTCCAGTGTCAAATGGTTACTTATTTTGGCACAGATTTGGTGAAATGGGAGAGAATGCAAGATGGCGGCCATAGAACGCCGTCGATTTCAATTTTAAATCGTATTAAACTAGCTATTTTATTATATTTTTCAACTCAAAGGTAGCGGGTAAATATGAAGACATCTACAAAGAATAAATGTTGCTTCTTAGATTGTGAAATTAGGCTCTCATTTCATTTACCCGCTTTTTCAACCGTTTTTATATAAGGCTGGTTTTCACCTGTGTACTGGAGTACTGGGTGAATCCTTTATCTAGCATTGTACATGCCACAGAGCATTGTTTACACGCGTGTTCACAGATGGCGCTGTGCTACTGCCAAACTGAGCTGAACAACAACTATTCAATATTCTCATATCCATTATCAATACTACCTACACACGTCACGTTTGTGACGTACTTTAATAATGGCAGTTCTTATTGTTTCTCATTCCAGTCATATTAACCAGTCCATACATACACCCACGGATATGTATATACAGTAAAACCTATCTATACCTACTGCTCCACAGATCGACCACTCCCCTATATCGATCGCTTTATTTGGGTCCCAGAAATACCATTGTAAGGATATTGTAACTCTCTAAACCACCTCCCTAAATGGAGGACTTAAAGTTGGTCCCATGGTCTGTCGATTTAGAGAGGGTTTACTGTATATATATAATTGTATATATAAAATTATATATATAAAATTATATGTATATAATTATATATAATTAGACATAATTATATAAAATTATATAATATATATATAATTATATATCATATATATAATTATATATATAATTATATATATTATTATATATATATAATTAATGTACTTGCCTATAATTATATATAATTATTATATATAAGTTATATCAAGTTAGCTACGTAAACAAGGATAGACAATCAGGTGATGGGTCGGATACACTCTATTTTGTGTCTTGGCAAAGCACAAATACAGGCTTACCGGTTATAAAAGTTTGAAAATCAGGTAGAAAGTGACGAGTTTGCAACGTGCACCACGAGCAATCACAGGCTCGCCAGCGATTAGATTTAATACATAGTGAATATACGTAATACCAAATACTTCATAATAATAATCAGGACTACAAGTACAACTCCGCCTATTTATATCTGCATAATAGATTATACATCCTATATCAGATTATGATTGTATTGTACGTGAAACTATAAATACACAAACATTATAAATTTATATACAACTACTTGCACATCCATTTCTGCGAATTCGCACACTATATATAAATATATTTCGCAGGTATGTGTTATTATTTATTTCTGCCCTGATATTACCATTTATTGATTGTTTGAAATGGGGAATGTATTGATTGTGTAACTTATTTGCTTATATTAACAATGACATAGATAGACCATGCACCCAGCCACACAGTTGGCGAGCTCGCGGTGCTCGTGAGGAAAGACCCAGCGGGGTGGGTGGTGGCGTGTGGGTAGGGCGCCCGCCTCCCCTGCGGCGTCGGACGTGGATTCAATCCCCAGACAAGTGAAAGCAGGGATTTACAAAGTTGCTCTCTTACCTGGACCGTGGCATAACAAGAATGGGACATGGACTGATGGGCTCAGTCACGTCAAGATAATATCACTGAGCGGGTTAGCGGGTCATATCCTCCTAATAGAGCGGTATCTCAGGGCCGCAGTGCTATAAAGTAAAAATTGCTACGTGTTGCTTCATAGCCAGAGGCTTGGCATTATTGCTATATTAGGATAGGGCAGCGACTGGTGGACTCAGTGTCAAGATAATGTGACTGAGTGGGATATCAGGTCATGGTGCTGGTGGTCTGGTCTCCCAGTGGGGCAGCACCATAAAGTCGCCATGAGTGCACAATGTCACAACTCGGTACCCATCCTGATATGACCTTTTTTTTGTTGGTACATTAGTTGTTTAAGCAGGGGAAATTTCAGTCGCATGCGATTGGTCATCCTCATTTCACTGCTCCTTGACCTATCCTAATAATGCTGAGCACCTGGCTAGGAAGCGACAAGTATCAATTTTTAAGTCATTGGTTTGACTCGACCAGGATTCGAACCCAAGACCCCACGATCTACCACATGGGAGACGGACGCTCTAACTCATTTTGCCACCTTAGGTGTTGCCAGGACGTAAAACTCCCAACAACCAACCAACCTACATATCAAACGTAGACTCGCCGTGAATATGCTGCCGACACGGCGTAATACCCCTGTCACACTACGACGTAACGAGCCAACGTGAGCCTAACGTGGTCATTTTCCGTCATTACGTTGGGTTACGTCATGATGACGTCAGAATGACGTTAGAATGACGTCGAGCTACGTCACATTACGTCGTGTTACGTCGAGTTATGTCAAGGTTTTGGACATGTTCAAAACTTTTGACGTAGGTCGAACGTAAGGGTTTACGTTCGCCGTACGTTCTGTTCACATTCAGTGAACGTCAATGACGTTAAACGGACGTTATTTCAATGCTGCTCACTACGTTCAACTATGTTCCACTACGTTCCACTACGTTGACCCACATTAAACTAAGTGCAAATGCCTACGAGGCTTAATGGGAACGTCAGGAGAACGTCACGAGAACGTCACGAGAACGTCACGAGAACGTGCATTCAACGTACGTTCAACATCTCATGACATAGCTAACGTCACGTAACGTTCTTCTGGCGATGGAATAACGTTCATAACGTTCCGTGAGTGTAGTGACATTGTCCTCTCTCGGTGATTGACGGTATCACTACGCTTTACCAATGTTACGCTCTCGTCCACTACGCTGCATCCACGTTCAACTTGTGCCCAAATTTGCATACTACGCCGAGAAGTTCAACGTTCTTCACGTTCTCCCTACGTTGACGTCGTTACGTCGTAGTGTGACAGCCCCATTAGGCAACCAAATGCAAATGATGTGGTGCACTCATTAAATATTTTATTTATTGTTACCTAGAATGAATACTAAGTCATTTCTATAGAACCTGTCCATGCCGAAGTTTATGATGGCAAACATTTCAATGTGCACGCCAAAATAAACTTTGCATGATTCTGGTGTTGCTAAGATGTAAAACCCCTATCACCCACCCACGTTTATTACGACCGAAGCGCTTCCGTTTATACTCGAGTGTGGGGTTGCGTTGCTGGCATGTGGTCAGGTGGTGAGTGGTTTTGTTTGTTTGTTTGTTGTTTTACATCCTAGCAATATCTAAGGTCATATCGGGAGGGGTACCGACTTGTGACAGTGCCCACTCATGGCGACTTTATAGTGCTGTCCCACTGGGAAACCAGGCCGCCATCACCATGACCTGATATCCCACTCAGTCACATTATCCTGACACTGAGCCAACTAGTCATTGTCCTATCCTGATAATGTCGAGCGCCAGGAAGTGACAAGTATTAATTTTTAAGTCATTGGTTTGACTCGACCAGGTTTCGAACTCACGACCCCACGATCTACCAGCACGGGAGACGGACGCTCTAAATGAGTCATTGGGTGCGTGTGCGTGTGCGTGTGTGTGTGGGGGGGGGGGGTCGTGGGAGGCGGTTTGTGGGATGAGGTTCGTCGGGGGCGGGGGGGCCGGGAGGGGGGATAACTCTCTAGATTACATTGCACTAGACTGGTTGCAGTGTCAGGATAGTGTGACTGTGTGGGATATCGGGTCATGGTGCCGGCGGCCTGATCTCCCATTGAGGCAGCACTATAAAGTTGCTTTGAGTGCACGCTGTCACAAGGTGGTAGCCATCCTGGTATGGTCTAGGGTCTTGCTGGGGCATAAAACTACATCAACCAACCAACCTCCCCCCAGGTCCTCTGAGAGGACTGTGGTTGGGCTCTTTAGATTACCCCTTTCTCTCCACCCTCTCGCATTGCCCCGCCTACCCGCCTTCCCACCCACCCACCCTCATGTCTCCTACCACTACCCACCTGGGGCCATATGCAGGAGTCAGTGTTAGCGAGCCAAAACGCGTTTAGAGGGGATTTCTGGTTTAGCACCGAAAAGTCGGTATGCACGAGTCAGTGATAGGCCTAACACCGTGCGTTTAAGGTCTGCGACACTAACCCCGTTTCATAGGACGTTTAAAGGCGGTGTTAGCGTAAGGTTGTGGCCAAATCTATTCAATGCTATCATATTTAACAGAATTACATACGCAATAAGTGAAATTTGATCAATTTAACCCTAAATTCGAAGCGTTATTAAGGCTACCGCCGCATTGGCGGTGATATTAATAGTTATATTTTCGAATCGATGAACATAAAGTAAACAAATCGCCGCCGCCGCCGCATCGACGTCGCTTTCCATACTGGTGGCGGTGACGGTTTGTTTACTTTACGTTCGTCGATTCGAAAATATAACTATTAATATCGCCGCCGTTATGGCGGCAGCGTTAATATTGCTTCGAATTTAGGGTTAATTTCATCAAATGTCACTTATTGCGTATCTAATTCTGTTAAATATGACAGCATTGAATAGATTTGGGCCTAATGCACTTGCAGACGCAGAGGGATTTCCCAAATCTATAAATAAATTCACGTTTAGCTATAATGGAAGTGTTACGTGCTCCTGCATACGACTTGACACAGTTCCCGACATCGGTGATAGCTAAACGGTAATAGGCTCTAACATCAAATCGCGCTAACACTGACTCCTGCATATGGCCCCAGAAGCCAACTCCCGACCACATGGGACCGCCTTTGGCGGTGCCCATACAGTGCTGCAGATTTTCAGACTTCAGCATGCCAACACGACTGAAAACTCCCCAAAAACAAAAATGTATATTGCATGAGTAGCTTTACTAAGGTCAAGCACTGAAGCACGAATGCATAACAGAACATCAGTAAACAGAGGACGAGCATCGCGGTGCACTTTGTTTTTGTTTGTTTATTGTTGTTTTACATCCTAGCAACATCTAAGGTCGTATCATGCTCATGGTGACTTTATAGTGCTGCCCCACTGGGAGACCAGGCCACCAGCACCATGACATGATAACCCACTCAGTCACATTACCTTGTCACAGAGCCAAACTGTCCTTGTCCTATCCTAATAATGCCGGGCGCCTGGCTAGGAAGCGACAAATATCAATTTTAAAGTCATTGGTTTGACTCGACCAGCGTTCTATCGCGGTGCATATTATAGTAATATAATATTATCTGTGAGTAATCACTTTCCGACTAAATGTCGTTAGGCGAATGTGCGCTCCTGCTTGCGTTACGCCATATATAAAGTGTGTGTGGTATGAAATATATTGAGATGTATTTATTTAATTATTTAAAGCGGCTTAGTCCGATTAAAGCATCACAATTTGACAACTGACCTAGATTTGATCCGGTATGTCCGACTGACATACTGCTGCACTCGGTAAAGCTGCAGAACTTCTTTTTTTTAATCAAAGTATTTATCTAAATTGTATCCTACATATCACACCTAGATACTGGTACGCCCATTAAACATTTATTATTGCATAGAAGGAATATTAAGCCAGTTCCATAGAACCTCTCACCTCTGAAGCTTATGGTGTCCAGCATTGCAACGTGCACTCCGAAATTAAAGTTGCATAGTCCGATGGTTTTGGATTTCTGTATTTTTTCTGAGATAAATATATTAGATCGATCACTAGTATCTACCTTACATTAGTTCAAAATTACTTTTATTTTAAATGGTAAACCTTTGAGATATTTTTAGTGTAAACATGGGAAAATTAGTTTTGGCAAGCTTGCCAAAACTCTGACACCATAGACTTCTACAGTAACAGGTTCTGTTAAATTGACTCAGTATTGCCTTGTAAGCAGAAACAATTGCTTAATAAGTGCATCAGTATCTAAGTTAGATATGTAAAATCAAACCTAAATAATTATGTAGGTTTTGAAAATTTGATGCTTTATTGGACTATGCAGCTTTAACTTGGCATTTTTCCACTTCAAACGGCCGGAAGACCAGTGCCTCCGCGCAGGAAAAAAAAGTATATTCTGATGAATAAACTGTTTTACCAAAAAATAAAAAAATAAAAATATCTAGACAGTTAACAGTTTAAAATTAATGTAACTTCAAACGAAAAGTTAAGTTGATTGGTTGTTGGAGTTTTACGTCCTGGCAATAGCTAAGGTCATATCAGGTCGGGTACCGACTTGTGACACCATGATATGTTGTCTAGCATGTTGATATGCGTGCTCCCAGTGGGACAGCACTATAAAACTCACCGTGAGACTGAGAGCGCGCTGGCACAAGTCGGTACCTGATATGAAGATGGATTATAGCGGTGGTGCTCCATCGGTGTTTTACTTCCGGTTCGTTCAGGGCGCAGTGCCAGTCCCCTTGGCAGCTGTCAGAGTTATACTACGACCGTGTAGTTTTGAGGAGTACACGCTTTTTATAGGTTGGTTGTTGGAGTTTTACGTCCTTGCAACGTCTAAGGTCATATCAGGACAGCTACCGACTTATGACAGTGCGCACTCATGGTGACCTTATTGTGCTGTCCCACTGGGAAATCAGGCAACCAGTACCATGACATGTTGTCCCACAAATTCACATTATCCCGTGTTGGTAGGGCATGGGATTAGAACCCGAAGATTCGAACCCTGATCGAGTCAAACCAATATCAAGTATCTTCTTTCACACTTTATACTCTTCCTTTCTCTTTGTCTGTATTGATTTCACTATAGCCTGCCTACACAACCACCGATTCGAGCCATAGACTTTACATACTGGTGACCACAACGGTTATTGACACTACGGTCAGTAATGCTAGGTATACACCTACTGTTTACGACTCGTGCACTAAAACTTTGCGCCCGACGCGACCCGATCGCGACCCGATCGTGATTAAAACCGAAGATAAGGGATGCGCACATATACCGACTGGACGCGCACATATAACGTCCGATTCGCGGCTGCGATCCACGCTCCTGGTGGGTTTTTGCGCGAACTACCTCGCCATCAGCGCCATCTAGCATTTTCCTTGCGCCGATTCGCGACTGCGCTGCCCGCACCTGGTGGGTTTTGCACGAACTACATCGCCATCAGCACCATCTAGCAGTTTCCTGTAGCAATGCTATTTGTTTTGTTTACATTCGTTGATTAGAAAACATTAATATCGCCGGCGGCGGAAGTTCCTTGCGCCTGCTACGTACTTGTTTAGTTTACATTCATCGATTAGAAAACATTAATGTCGCCGCCGTTGAATAGATTTGGGTCTAATATGTAGCCGCCGAACCGGCCGAGTTTCCTTGCACCTGCTACGTACTTGTTTAGTTTACATTCGTCGATTAGAAAACATTAATATCGCCGCCGTTGAATAGATTTGGGTCTAATATGTAGCCGCCGAACCGGCGGAATTTCATTGCGCCTGCTACGTATTTGTTTAGTTTACATTCGTCGATTAGAAAATATTAATATATAGCCGCCGACTAGAATATTTTGGCTAAGACACTGTCATGTGTCCTTTTTCCGGCCCGGCGATTCGTTGATCATTAAAACTCAGACGCGAACGGTCGGCGGCTAGCACGCATATACCGTTTAAGATACGACCGACCGCACGCACCTCCCGATTTGCAATCGTCCCGATTCGCTTTTCGAATTGCTTGCGATTTCAGTTTTAAGGCCTAAAACTGAGTTGTAATCGTAAATCGCGGACGTCTGGTGTGCTATGGTCCCGCACCCACCTACCGACTAACGAGGTCGTATGCGTGAATCGCGTCGTAAACGGTAGGTGTGTACCTAGCATTAGTAATACTATCTCAAAGGGCATAATTTGAATTTGTTTTCACAAATTAAAATGCATAAAGAAACTAGTTGTCATCAATGTTGCCATCATATGATTTGTTTGTATTAGTCTTGTCCATCACTTAACATAAATACACTCCTATATGCATCATCATTATAGTCTAAAGCTGTTGGTCAATGAAGACAAATACATTGCTGAGTCATATGAAAATTGATACTTGTTTGCTACCTAGTATGGCGATTGACATTACTAGGAGAGGCCAACGAGCAGTGGAATGAGAAAGACCAGTTGTACACCACTGAAATGTCCCCTTTCAAACCAAGTTATGTAGCAATATGTATATACACATATATATAACGCACCATGTGCTGTATGCGTTGCTTGTGCGTAAACAAAATTGGTATATACTTTATTGTAGAATGATTATTGAGAGGATGAAGTAGACTTGACCATTGAACTTGACCATTGACCTTCACCTTGACCCTTGAACTTGTCCCACAAGTTGGTTTGATTTGTGTGACAGTTAATATCCCTTGCCCACAGCGACTATAGCCTCAGTCATTGTGAACGTTGCCGAGTGCCCTCCGGTTTACCGGGGATCACACTTGGAACTGTTTTCTTGCCCGTTGGAGTTTTACGTTCTGGCAACATCTAAGGTCACATCAGGATGAGTCCCGACTTGTGACAGTGCACACTCATGGCAACTTTATAGTGCTGTCCCACTGGGATAACAGGCCACTGGCACCATGCCCCAATATCCTACTCAGTGATATTGCCCTAGCACTGAGATAACCAGTCCTAGACCTATCCTAGTAATGCCGAGCGCCAGGTTATAGTAGGAAGCGAAAAGTATCAATGTTGTATCCCATTGGTTTGACTTGATCAGGATTCGAACTCAGGACTTTCCACAGGGGAAGCCTGTTCTCTATTGATTCAGCCACCGCGTCCGGTAAACTTGAAACATATACACTTGGCAGTCAGTCAAACTTTGGCCGATCACCGCCTTGGCTGTTAATTCCAATGATTAACTTGCTTCATTTAGACCCCTAGTTACCTGTGTACAGTTGTGCTTGCGAATACAATCAAATAGATCGTGAACAGACCCCTAACTTAATGGTACATTCCTTACACGCGGCATGCGGCATGCGGTATGCAAATGCGAATGCGGCAAAAAATCGAAACGCCTTGAAGTCAATGGACTACATTCCTTACATGCGGTATGTGAATGCGAATGCGAATGCAAATGCGGCATCTCGATCGGTCCTGTAGCGATCAGTGCAGCAGCATGCAGCACGCGGTATGTGAATAAAAACCTCAGTCGCACTTGTCCATTAGTTTTAGATGAGGAGAGACGACTGAGCATTACGGAACAGTCACACACAAGGGTGCAGAGGGGAAACATATGGTAGTGGTGTTGGTGGGGGTTCGGGTTGGTAAAAATGCTACCATAGCCACAAAAATATGACTACTTATCTATAATTTGGTAATTATAAAGGTAGGAACCCCCATGTGAAGTACCAAGAGGTACATAGATATAAATGCCATATTAGGTCATATACAGTGCAGTATTGAGTATACTTGTTTATTTTTATTTTTTAAATATAGCCAGTCATGTGCCGCATGCCGCATACTGCATAGAAGGAATCATGCCATTCGCATACCGCATACCGCATGCCACATACCACGTGTAAGGAATGCACGCTTTACTCTCAAGTCTTTTTTCTTTCACTCCGCCCGAGCTTCTACTCTCGTATTGTTGTTGGTGGCAATGATATGTGGCCGGAACACACACATGTAAATATATATATATGTCTTTTTTTAATAAATATATATATATATATATATATATATATATATC
Source organism: Branchipolynoe longqiensis (assembly GCA_030323885.1). Taxonomy (NCBI): domain Eukaryota; kingdom Metazoa; phylum Annelida; class Polychaeta; order Phyllodocida; family Polynoidae; genus Branchipolynoe; species Branchipolynoe longqiensis. Next base: position 78,334,197 of record CM059196.1, read on the forward strand.
TGCTCGCTGTGAATACAACCTCTGCTTATATATATATATATATATATATATATATATATATACATATATATATATATATCACGAAGTGTTTATCACTATCCATATATATATAAATATATATATGGATAGTGAAGTGTTTATCACTATCCATATATATATATATAGAGAGAGAGAGAGAGAGAGAGAGATAAACACTTCATCGTGTGTACTATTAAGCCCTGACCCGTCCTGATATGACCTTAGATGTTGCTAAGACTTAAAACAACAACAAACAAACAAACAAACATTAAGACCTGTAGTGGTCCCCCTCCTCCCTCCGGCTGGGGTGGGGGTGGGGGAGGGTACCAGCATGCACTTCGCTCCCCCCCCCCCCCCACTGCGCGGGGCGGGACGCACCACTCGCGCGGAAGATATATATTGTATATGCATATATGTTTGTATATATATATATAGTATGAAGTCATTATTCACAATATTATTACAACATGAGCATACTAGTAGGCCTTTGCGTGATCTGACACAATATTGTAATGATACTAAGACCCAACACTGTACCGATGGCACAACCTGCAGCCTCCTCGCCTCAACTGGATGTAGACAAAGACCCTATAATACTAAGACGGCTTATTCCCTATCTCTCCCATGGTAATGTAAATTTTGCAGTGCCACCTTGTGGTGGGTTTGATCAGCCCGGCTGCTGGTTGGTGTTTCACATGTATACACATACAATTATATTATACATGAGATAGGTAAGTATGAATACACATCAATATGAAATTGCTATGAACAAATACACATCATCATCAGCATCATCATCATCGTCATCATCACACATCTCTCACATTCATATATACATTTATACATATAATATAGCAACTGTTTAACCAAGAGAACAGCCAGCGAACCAAGTGGTGGGTTTGATCATTTTGATTACACAGTACAGCCTACAGGCTGAGTGAGCCGTCTTAGTATTATATGGTCTTTGATGTAGACCAGTGTCAGTCGCAGTGCTTGAATACATATATCACATAAGATATGATCAAGCCACGAGGTAGCGTGAACCGTTTATCACACTAACAATATATCAATGAGATTAATACATATAATATTGGAAACATCCAGCATTGATAATTTTTCCTTAGTTGGCTATGTATCGTTATCTCAGAATTCTTACATTAAAATGTGAAGAATAAAACTAAAAGAGCCTGCTGCAGGTGCTTAGCCGGGCTTAGCCTTTTTCATTAAGCCAGTGACGCCTACTTCGCGTTCTACATTTGAGTTTGCAGGCGGAGAGCATCTACTGAATGAGTTTCAAGAGGAGCGCATTGTGCGTTTTACTATTACCTGCACAAACTGGATATAGTTATTGTTAAACCAGGGTTTCCATATATATAATTCCATATATATATAATATTTGAAGCGAGAGTTGGGACACTGTTCGAGTCGGTTCCCAGGCTGTGGGGAGCAGAGAGTACCCGGTTACAGAGGGGGGGGGGGGGGGGCCCTGCAGAGAATAATTATACAAACTACTGTATGTAGACCAACATTTTGATATTGGTTAGTATGGTAGTATTCATACTATTACCTATATCCTATTCACATTAATTTTTATATCTACCTACTATGGACCAAATTATGTAACTCAAATAGAACACCGTGAGTGGAGTTGACAAAAACACGTGCCTTGTGCAAAATGTTTAACCCACCTCTTGGCTGGGGTTGGCTAGGAGCTATGACGTCACATTTGTGCACCAAAAAGTCTCTAGAATCACCCGAGTTGATTAATCGAATACGCTGAAATGCCCTTCGATTTTGACGCATGCGCAGAACTCCGAGCGTAGTCTCTAAACCCACTGAGAATTTAAACCGCGACACCGGGTTAGGGGTTCGACCCCAAGACTTGCCACTTAGGAAACGAGCGCTTAACTGACTCTGCCATCCCATCTGGCGTTTATGGTGCAAAGCAATCGAACTGAAGGTAAAGCTCATTATAAAAATAATTGCCCAATCAATACAACTATCTTGGACATCAGCTGATTGTGGAATCTGTTGTCACCTGAGTGTTTATGGTCTCCGTGCCAGCCAGTAGTGTATACAAGTATCGTGATGGGGGAGGGGAGGAGCTGTATATATGTTATATGATGGTGTCCTGCTGCTATGTTGCTAAATTTTGGAATTTTGTTTTTTGTACATTACTTGTTTAAGCAGGGGAAATTTCAATCACGGACGATTGGTCTTCCTCATTCCAGTGTTCCTTGCCCTATTCTAATAATGCCGAGCACCTGGCTAGGAAGTGAAAAGTATCAATTTTTATGTCATTGGTTTGACTCGACCAGGGTTCGAACCCACGCTTCCACGATCTACCAAAACAGGAGATGGACGCTCTAACTCATGCGGCCATCCCGTCTGGTTGAACCACTGATGTGCTGCTATGATTGAAAATTGTTGCGCAAAACCGATACAAAGCTAGCTATGTCTAGAATTTCAGTGTCCGCATCTCCACTTCTTGCGGGCGATCCAGAAGTATAGTTATTGATAACAATTCTAGTTTAATATTGTATCCGACGTATGCTGACACATACATCTTATTTTGGGGACTCGATATCTGAAAACAAATAAAATAAATTCTAAAAATTAAACGGAAAAAAAGAGAGACAAAAATATGAAACCTCAGAAGTTTGCACTAAAACTATGGAATATTGTGGGAGTGGAATTAATCATAATAAAAATAGCAGTAACTACTTCTAGAAGCGACTGCATTCATTACATAGAAGAATTTCACTGAACTTAACATATGCTTTCAAATAAGCCCATGGCATCCACAAATTAACAAATGCACACAATATTGTCAATAAAATACGCTGTTTACAATCCAATGACCAAGAGCAGAAATTTCAATGACTGAAGACTTCTCAATTGTCAACATTTTCCTACTCATACAAAGAGTATTAATTCTTAGACACCTCGTCACCCCTGCCCAATTAGTATGTTGTAATAATTATTACTGGCCACAGAGCAATCGCATTTTATAGTAGAATTTTAAGTATTATGTTGAAACGTCTTCTTCTTTCCCTTTCATATGTTTGGTAAAAATACAAAGAATGTATCAACTGTTAATGACCCCAAAGCAAAATAAGATTAGCCCTTCAGAGTAGTTGTGGGGAGATGCCTTGAAGCGGTTCAAAGTTTACTTATGTTCTACAATAACAGTTATCTTGAACTATTCATATCAGTGTTGAACAATTATACTAGCTCTTGAAATATTGATATGTGGTCTGATGAAATAAATACATGTATGTATGTATTGTACAAATACTGAAACCTTAGTTTATAAGTACACCCAAAGAGCTACTTCATAGATTTATCCAATAAGAACTACTATAGACGGGATGGCCGAATGAGTTAGAGCGTCCATCTCCCGTGTTGGTAGACCATGGGATCATGGGTTTGAATCCTGCTCGAGTCAAACCAATGACTTAAGATGCTATACTTGTCGCTTCCTAGCCAGGCACTCAACATTATTAACACAGGGCAAAGAGCAGTTGAATGAGGAAGACCAATCGTCCACGATTGAAATTTCCCCTGCTTAAACAATTAATGTACCAACAACAAAAAATAGTGTATATGATACTCTAGGTAGATACAGTTAATATTACGACAACTGTACTTAAACCATAATATTACAAGCCTTTCCATATAGGCTAACTTCTGGGGTGTTGTTTTCTAAACTACAATGTTGACAACAATCATTTAACGCTGGGATGGGTCCTGCAACCGTGGTTCTGGGACACACAAAAAACAGCCAAAAGGGAAAATAGGAAGAGCTTATTGCTATTAACAAAATGTCTTGAGTATATAGAGCGTGGCAACCCTCTTTCCCTAGAAAGAGATGGATTGAGGTAAAAAGGAACTTTCAAATCTTAGGCTTGGCAAATGAAAAGGCTTGTGGTATTCGAATGGAAAATTGTTTTAAACAACAAGAAAAAATCACCAACTTCTAAAGTCTATTAATCTACATGATTTAATCAATTATTCATACCAGAACTAGCTGGTTATGATAAATAAGTGCTTTCGGTGTATATATATATATATATATATATATATATATATATAGCACTTTGGATTACATATTTTAACATTTTTCTCTCCTGGACTAACTGCAACATAGCCAGAGGAACCAACCTCAGCATTCTATCCCCACACACTCAGTTGTAAAAACTGAAAAACTAGGGAACGGTGTGCTTGGAGAGCATTTGTCAAAGTATAGTTCCCGTTTTTGTGGCCTATACCGGTTCCGTTTAATGTAAATTTTATGATTTCTTTTGGGGTTCAATTACCAATGTAAGTTAGATACTGGTGGCCTTATCAAATATCTGTCACCACGTAGAATGGAATACCGAGCCAATTTAATAGAACCTGTTTCTGCAGAAGCATATTGTGTGAGAGTTTTGGTGTGCTTGCCAAAATTAATTTGGTAGGTTTGCACTTCAAATATCTAAAAAATTAGTCATTTAAAATAAAAGTCACTTCAAACTAAAGTAAGGTCGATTAACGATCAACCTAATATGTGTATCTCAGAAAATGACAGAAATGTAAAACCATCACACTATGTCACTTTAAGTCAGATTTATCTAAATGTTACAATGTTCCAATATTTGTCACATATCTATACATAGATGTAATATATGCGTAAAAGACATCCAGGCATGAGCAGAGAACAAAGGAATATGTAAATGAGATGACATCAGAGGCACAGGGTGCTGGTAGTTCAGGTCCCTGGACCGTGAATAAAGCATTCAGTATCCAGAAGTCAAATTGTTCAGACATCCTACTTTCACATGGTGTCAGATAAGAACAATGCCGCCTGCAAACATATTGCTGGGCATCAGGCCGCCAGGTCAGCTCATCCTCTGCAACAATGCACAATCAAACTGGAAAACATGGATCAGAGCATACAATATATATGCCACGGCTTCAGGAGTCGTTACGAAAACCGAACGAGTGCAATGCTGTATCTTCCTTCACGTCGGGGCGAAGAAGCCCAGAAAGTTTTTGCCAACATTGCCATCACGCTTGCTGATCAGACTGTTAACGGAGTCATTCCAAGCATACTCTACTGGTAAATCAAACTTAATAATAAGACGTTACCGTTTCAACTCACATAATCAAGCCAGCGAAAATATATCCACATATATCACAGCCCTGAGGGACATAGTGATGTAGTGTATGTATCAAGCACCTGGACACCTTGAGTCTCGTGTCACAACTGAATTTATTTCCTTGAGTATCACATTGGGTCCTGTTGTCACGTGACCCTAGCCGGTGTAGCCCTGCTCATATTCCTGCCTTGTTACGTACAAATACATATACAATATCTCTCTTTCCACCATTTTCTTTTTTATAACACATATTAATGACGGGAAAATCAAATCAAAATCAAAGAAATAAACAAAACAACAACAAACAAACAACAACCTCCACCCATATACCAATTAGTAAGACATAGTTTGCACATATAACAAATAGAATAACCAAGAGTCATAATCCTCATAACATTCATTCTTTGTTCTATCAAGTGATAATCTGTATCAATTTCTGGACATCTCTCACTGTAACATTCTATATATATACATGTTTGTCTATCATATTATAATATTACTGGATGCTCGGCCGCATGAACACCAGATAATACCATAAAACTATTCCCCTTCATTTCACCTGTGATGCAATCATCCTAAATCAATATAACCAACTCTGGAACCAGTACTTGAAAGGGAAAGGAAAACAAGTCACACAGATGAAAAGTGAATAAGTTGTGCTTTATTGGCATCAACCCCTGTCCACCTACCTGTGACCTATCACCTTCACCCCTTACCTGTTGTCCACACTATGTCTTATTACCTTACTTCTATATAGGAAGCAGTGCCTACAGCCCTTGGAACTGGGGTCCATTGGGTGTTGCACTCAACTCAATTTGGAATATGTGAATTTGGATAGCATCAGACAGAGTGTCTGGGGTCCTGCTCTAGAGTAGGTGTGTCTCACTCAAGAGCCAGGAGTAGAGTGTTCTCTCCAGTGTGCCTGAAGAAGTTTCTTGAATAATTAATTAGAATGAGACTTGTGTGGTCATGATAGGCCGAAGGGGGTTAGGTGACTGGACCTCCCCCAGCCAGCCAATCAGACACCCCCCACAGCCTGGGTGGGTGAAAAACCCCCAGTAGGGGTGGCTGTCACTCAACCCAGCTGCAGGTGGTGCACTCTATGCATATGCAGATTAGGCTGGTGGGTCAGCCCAGTGGTCATGGGAGGACAGGTGGCTGTAGACAGTTACAGATATATATATATATATATATATATATATATATATATATATATATATATATATTCAAAATGTCCTTTTTCTCCAATTACACTCTTTATGAATACATAGAGAAACATTTCAATAATCATGTACTGTCTCTTTTATGGGAACATCTCTTCATTAATCTCAGGCATAATACATGAACATATATTTCACACAGTTTATATCATGTCATCATGGGAGTGGGGTATTATTACTTTTAGTTTATATAACCTTGTCCCCACTCCGTCGCCCAAGAATAATAATGCTCTCTGCCAATATATAATTCTTAAGCGAAAATCCATATATTTTTACAATGTCCCTCTTCCATTTCTACTTGTGCAAAACGGCCAAGGAAAAATGGAAGCCCTTAAACATTATGTCTTTTTTGGTTTAAGCCAGAGCGAGTGCTATATAGTGGAGCAATTATGAGTTGTCAATAGACTGAGTTGTCAATAGACTGTAAATTCCGGTACCCTTCTCGTTGGAATGCCCACGCATTGTATTTTCCTTAGGTATATTCTCCACTCTATTGGCTACTCCTCCCTTAGTCACTGTTAAAGTCTTTCTTTCAAGTTTTTCTGTCTTTCTCCAGTTCTCCACCACCTTGAGGACCATTCCTATCTACTTGTTTACAGTAATTGTTTTAGACAAGAACAGCCCCAAATCTACATTTAGAATGGCGGTCCCAATGTAGACGGTAGCTTTGAACCGACTAGCTTGATACCTATCTAAACTAGTTGTACTCCCCCCTTACATAATATTAATTATATATTTTTTTAAAGGTGTCTTTTATCCTCTTGTCACTGTCCAGGCTGTGTCTGCTAATTCTCTTGCGTGCCCAGGCCCCCTTTAAAACTCATGACAACAAATAAATAAAAATTAGTTTTAAAAATAGGGTAAGCAGGACAGAATAGCAACACAAGCAGGGAACCATGACAGGTCAGATCTTGCATAAGACAATCAGATCAAATATTTCTAGTAGTGATTGATCCAATCAACCAAGTTTCCATTACCGTATAAGATAATCAAATCAACTATTTCTCAGCCGTGATTGCTTCCATCAATCATCTACCGCTTGGTCCACCAATCCCCCATCAATCGAATGACCCGAATCAACCAGATGACTCGAATCAATCAAATGAACTGAATCAATCAAATGCATCTAATCACTTCCTCCATCAATGGTCCAGTGACCCTCCTAACTATTGACCCCGTCAATCATCGACCCAAGATCAATCAAATGACCCGAATCAATCAGATGACTCAAATCAATCAACTGCCCTGAATCACTCAAGAGCCCACTGTGGCACCCACCACCGACACCCACACCAGTGGTGTGCACATCGTCATGAGCCCATGCATGTCTGCAGCCTGTCCGGCACCGCATACCACTGATTGGACGTTTGGAAGTGGATTAAGGATCCGTGATCCAATCATGATAATACGCGCACCCCGATCAGTGCCTTCATATTATTGGCCTTGCCCAAAAACCACATCCTTGGTTTTACAAAAAAATTCTGACTGGTGCTCTGATCACGTCCCTGCCGCACACTAACCCACGAGTACATGTAAATGGAGGGAGGTGGTGAACACACAGCGCGTCACCATACCATCCGCCCTACCCTAGGTCATCTTTCTCTCGTATTTCTCATCGCACACGCGAACTCGTCCCTCCTACACTTAAGTCGTCTTTCTCTCGCATTTCCACCATCGTACACGCAGACTCGTCCCTGCCGGACGGCATCGTCCGGTTCGATTACGTGAGCAGCCCGAGGCGCGAACTCGTCTATGGCTCATTCTGTGCCAAATGGGTCAGATGGCCGCTAGGACCTTCCCATGGCTATATCCACGCCAGTTTCATGCAAGCAGGAATCAGAGAGGTGCATAATGTTTAATTAAATCCTCTCCCCCTTACTTCGCTACTGCGGGTTCTTCGCAAGCAGGAATCCGAGGAAAGACTAATTGCTATAATTAGCTTCCCCCCCTATACTTGTATCCTACAAGCAGGAATCAGAGAGGCGCATAATGTTTAATTAAATCCTCCCTCCCCCCATACTTGTTCATTGTGGGTTGGGCGGGGAGCCTAATTTCCCGTTATTCCCAAATCCTCCGAGTACTACCAGGATCCCGAGTTCACTACCTGTCGCCCGACCGAAAGGCTTGGGAGGGGCTAGGAGTAGGTGACTAGAAATCCTATGATGGCAAGCTCTAGCGGTTCCAAGGGACTCTCACTCCATTTACAATACAACTTGGCCAATTCCGAACAGTTAATTATGCCGGAATGAGCAACTCCGTCTGTCTCGAAATTTTACAACGTCCCTGCTCATCCCCCTCAATTTGGTTCTGATGCATGAGAAGTGCATACAATATGCGGGATAACACTACCCCTAATAGACAGCTCGGAAACGTGTAAATAACTACACGAATTATACAGTGTCCCTGCTCCTCCGCAATCTTTATGGTTCAGACGCACAAGAATGCATACACCTGCGCAATACACACTACCCCTTACAAAACAGCTCGGAAAAACCTGTCAATAACCACCCAAGTTATACAGCGTCCCTGCTCATCCCCAAAATTCTTGGTTCCGATGCACCGGCACTGCATACACCTGTTTGCAACCTTTATTACCCCCTATACGGGAGCGCACCCAGCTCCAACAGTGAGCCCTGCGCCTTATACCTCACTATAGGATCCCCATGGATCATCAACGGGGAAGGAGAGGGTAGTTCTTTGGATTCATAGACCACCTCCTCCCTGCACTCTGGCATCATACCTTGCCCTTTCCGTGGACGTCTGCATCTGTTACAACGAGCTTGGTACCTGTAATATCAATACACGGTACCACACAACACAATTATACCGGCCACTGCCAACAAACAATACCACAGTATACTAAAATGTTCCACACGGACGTAATCATCCGGCACCTGTATTAGATTGTCCATCGACATTAGGGGATCTTGTAACTCTGGCAGACGTTCGAGCTGCTCCATCATCACCCGGTGGAGGACGGGAGGCCATGAGACATTCAAGGCTGGTAGCTCCAGCCTTGATGGCATCCGTTGTATGTTCACCGTCTCATGCTTTACTGTCAATGTTCTCAGAAGCCAACCTCTGCCCTCCACCAAGCACGCCTCTGGCACCTGCAGCAATGTTGGGCCGGCGATCCTCCGGTTGATTTGAGGCATTCCAGCACAACGAACTGTCACATCAACACGAGATTCATGGGGAGCAATGCACACATCACCCATGCCCTCCACAGTCACAAAAGACTGTGGAGGGCATGGGTGATGTGTGCATTGCTCCCCATGAACCTCTATGATGTGAACATAGCCCCTCCCAATACTTGAGTATTGAGATGTGCTTACAATTCGGTTCGCATGTTGGCGTTTATGTTCTAGCAACACTCTAGAGTCATGTAATATTGCTGTGCGATTGGAGATGGGCTGGTTGATTTATTGATTGATAGATTGATAGTTTTAAGCTATATTGGCAGCAAAGATCATATTGACGGCGATAGCACTGTGTGCTTTTTACACCTAAACATGTGCCATGTCTGAGCATCTATTTACAAATCACACATAGGCCTAAATACTGAGCATGTCAGATTTTAACAACTGAATATGAGTCAGAGCTTTGGGAAAATATCTATTTTGAGCATTTCTATGTTGGACGGAAGCTGGCGATCAGCATTCTATTTTGTTGGAAAAGGATATAGGCCCCTATGGATGGTCAGAGGTGATGAAAAGGTGCACTTTCTAATGGCTGTCACACTATGACGTAATGCACGAGTGTAGGGGCAACGTGAAAATAAATTTTACGCGTCGAAATTCTCGGCATAATATGTAAATATGGGGCCAAGTTGGACGTCACTGCCACGTAGTTGACGTGAGCGTAACCTCGATATAGCGTAGTTATAACGTGGTTCAATGAGTGAGGACAAAGGAATAATTAATTGTGTCAACGTGAGGTTAGAGAAACTCCAGCGCGGGTGACGCAAACCTAGCGTGACATTAGCGGCAGCTTAGCATCGAGCTGGCGTGATCATGCCCGCCATAACGTTGCAATATCCGACTCAACCGTTTCTTCCGACGTGATTCGACGTCGACCCACCGAGAGAGTAGCATCGGACTGACGTGAGTCCAGCGTATACTCGAAGGCAACATGTTCACACCACGTTCAGATGCTAAATGACCTTACATGTTGCTGGGACGTGCACGCTAGACATTCGTCAATGACGTCAACTACGTCAGGACACGTTTGTGAAATGTTTGAGCAACGTTAGGCACGTTTGACCTATATTGAGATACGTTAACCCCATGTTGTCTTAGCATGGGCCACACGTTCCTCCCGCATGTGTGTCACTCTCACGTAAGACAATGTTGATCTTACATAGCCAACGCTGCTCTATCATATGCCTAATGTCGCCGTAATGTGAGTGTAACATCATCCCAACGCAACTGCATCACGTCGAGCTATGTCGAAAGTTTTGGGCATGTCCAAAACCTTGACGCGCACTGCCGTAACTCAACGTAACCTGATGTATCTCGACGTAACTTGATGTCTGCCTAACGTAAGCATGACGTAACCCGCCGTAACTCAACGTAATGACCAAAATTCACCTACGTCGGCTCATGGTAACTCGTTACGTCGTAGTGTGACAGGCCTATAAGTTAACACTTGTGAAAATGCTGATATGCGTGAATGGTCACATTAGACTGATTAGTGACATGGACCTGTTATTAGAATTCATGGCGTGCGAATCGCACGTCGTGGAGTTTTGTATATTTGTTTGTTATTTTACGTCCTAGCAACATCTAAGGTCATATCAGGATGGGTATAACTTAATGTGACAGTGCGCACTCATGCCGACTTTATAGTACTGCCTCACTGAGAGACAATGCCACCAGCACCATGCCCTGATATCTCACTCAGTCACATTATCCTGACACTGAAGCAACCAGTCCTTGTCCTATCCTAATAATGCTGAGCGCCTGGCTAGGAAGCAGCAAGTATCAATTTTTAATTCATTGGTTTGACTCGACCAGGGTTCGAACCGACGAACCCATGGGTTCGGATCCCCCGATCTCCCAAAATAGGAGACGGACGCTCAACAAATTTAGCATATGAATGCATGCGACTGTATTCATAACCTAAAGCTAGGATTCCTTACACACGGTAAGCGGCATGCGGCATGCGGCAAGCGGCATGCGGTATGCGAATGGGAAGATTCCTTCTACACGGTATGCGGCATGCGGCAGACGGCACATGACTGGCTATATTTAAAAAATAAAAATAAACAAGTATACTCCATACTGCACTGTATATGGCCTAATATGTATATCCATGTACCTCTTGGTACTGCACATGGAGGTTCCTACCTTTATAATTACCAAATTATAGATAAGTATTCATATTTTTGTGGCTCTGGTAGCATTTTTACCAACCCGAACCCCCACCACAACCACTACCATATGTTTCCACTCAGCAGCCTTGACAACCCCCCTCCCTGACCCTTGTCCCGGCTGTCCGTAATTATCAGTCGCCTCCTCCAGCCTTATATCAATGGACAAATGCGACTGATGCTTTTCTATTCGCACCCCGTGTCGCATGCCGCATGCCGGACCGATCGCTACAGGGACCGATCGAGTTGTCGCATTCGCATTCGCATTCGCATTCGCATTCGCATTCGCATACCGTATGTAAGGGTTGCAGCCCATTGACTTCAAGGCGTTTCGATTTTTTGCCGCATTCGCATTCGCATTCGCAGACCGCATACCGCGTGTAAGGAATCTCAGCTTAACCCATCCAACGCTATTATATATAGACCGCGGAGGGGGGGGGGCATGCTGGTACCCCACCCCAACCCCCAATGGGGGGGGAGGAACCACTACAGAGTTTATTACACGCGATAAAGGGTTTATCTCTATCCATATATATATATATATATCCATTTAGCAGCTCTGTCTAGGGAGTGTCTACAAAAAAAGTAAATAAATAAAGATTCACCCCGACTACAGTAGCCTGAGTCAGAGGTGAGAGGTGAACCTTTTATCTACGAAGTGCTCGGCTGTGGGAGTAAGTATAGTCAAAGGGTTCCAAATCCAGACACATTAAATGTATTATAGGCCCCTATGCATGTTGTTACGCTGATCCGTAAGCTCGCAGCTGGGAAAATATGCCATTTCGGGTTCTTAGTGTGTGCGCGGGGGGGGGGGGGTCCAACGTGTGTGAGGATGCATACTGTGTAATTATTCAATTGTTCTGTCTAAAACAGCCCGTTTCCGCTGTTTTGTTGATGTAGTCTAGTGTACGCCCACGGCTGGTGAAACCTCGCGCGCCCCCCGCGATAAATTGACCACGCGCTCACCTCAATAACACCTCAAACGCAGCCCACACCGCCCGGGGAAAAGAGCTATTCTGTCCATTGGTGAACCACACATTCTACTTTTAGATGGACTGTCCAGCTCTTGGGAGGACATACCATGTTGAGTTCCCTTTCACCATCCGGTCTTTTTTTTCCATTAAACTTTTTTTGTTTTAATTAATTAATTTCGTTTGCTTGTTTTAAGACAACAATTGTCACTTTCGGATATTTTTGAAGTAGGCTTACTGGTCTGTGTGTGTGTGTGTGTGTGTGTGTGTGTGGAGGGGGGATGATCCGTGCGCGCCAGGACGTGTGTGTGTGTGTTGTGTGTGTGTTTTTGCTGTACACTTTTGCTAAATGTTTTCTCTTTAGGTTGTGGGGAGGGGGGGGGGGGGGCTGTAACTGACAGTATGTCAGAGCCTACAGGTTCATTGAATTAATTCAATTAATTTACGCTGTTGATTAGGGGTGAGTTGTTGGAGTTTTACGTCCCAGCAACATGTAAGGTCACGACGGTACATGAATGAATGCATGCATGTATGTATACAAGTGTCTACGTATGTATGTATTATGTATGTGTGTATGCATTATGTGTGTATGTGTGTATGTAGTATGGATGTATCTATGTATGTGTGATACTCATGCCAATGGGCAGCGACCTGCTTATTCCGATAAAACTGTTATCGGACAGAAACCAGTCCAATATCACTTTAATATTGGGCCTTCGAAAAGTGGATTAAATTGCCCTCGTGTAATAGGCATCCTTATATTTGGCACTGCGATAGCAACACATACACACAAACGCTTCAACATCCAAAAACACAAACGCATAAAATGTGTTGGGTTTATTTTAGAGACATATTAAAGTGGCATGGTCCGACTTTTTGAGATTCGGCCTTTTCTTTTTTTTAATTTTGAGATAAATAGATTACGTTGGGCGTTATAATCAAAAGCTGTGTTTACACGGGCAAATGTAAAACGATCTAGACAAAGCGATTTATATGAAGCGATGTAGTGGCGCGTTTACACTAGTTCGCTTCATATAAACCACCTCGCAAGGTGGTTTACATATACCGATTTATATGAATCGATTCAGCCCTAAAACACCACAGCGACGCATTTACACGGCAAATGTAAATCGATCTAGACAACTGGTTTTATATGAAGCATTTTAACTCGCCCGTGTAAACACGGCTAACCTTTCGTTAGTTTGAAGTAACCTTTAAAATGTTAACTTTGGAGATATTTGAAGTGAAAGCATGCAACATTACTAGTTTGTGTGTGAATACTGAATTGTTGGATACCATCCATAGGCTTAAACAATAAAGGGTTCTATTAAATTGACACAGTAGGGCCAATTTATTCCCTTCTACGTTGGACATGTAGGATTAAATCTAGATCTTTGTTTCGGTTTCGAGATTTTGATCATGTCATCGAACTATGCAGCTTTAAAATAAACATAGTTTAGAATTGTCACAGGAAATACCGCAGTCCATGAGGAAGACCAGCGTTGTTTACTCCCTCCGTGCACCTTCCGTGTCGGGTGTGGATGTGCACCTGTGAGATTTGAAGTGTATGGTGGATCCGATAGCCTTCTTCTAGCCATCACGCTCTGCTGATCCCCGGATCCGATAGCCGATAGTTGGGGGTCACGTCGTCATTAGTGAAAGATGACTGGCATGGTGGCCATATACCTGGGCCGCGTTCAGGGTCCGTCTCGGAGGCGCCTCGGAGATGGCCATGATGTCACACTAGTTTGAACGGCAAAAGCAGTTTGTTGTCTCGGAAATGACCTCCCCCATAGGCGGCGGCCATTTGCAATGGAAAAGCTGCGCTGTGATTGGCTAAAACCACTGAATACGGTGGCCATTTTCGAGGCGCTTTTCATCTCCAGTCTGAAAAGGGAGGCGTCTCCGAGACGTCGCCGAGACGCACTCTGAACGCAAATAGGCCAAAAAGCTAGCGGAGAGTGGTTGAACCACCGCCACCACCACCACCACCACCCACCCACTCACACACACACGCACGCACGCACACACACACACAAAAGGCCAGGATGTAACCTCCTGGAAATGGCGGGAAATGGCATTTCAGAGCCTCTAGATTTCAAAATATCCTGGGAGACATACCCCCCCCCCGACCTCCTTAGTGTCTCACACGGTATTTTCGTACCTTTTCATATTCACCCGCTTCTATTGAATTGAAGACTACAATAAAACTTTGAAATATTTATTTATTCATCATCATCATCATGCTGTCGGTCGCGATGCGACAAAGACTGCTTTCAATACTTGACCGCCGCTCTCCATTTAGCTCTCTGCTGTGAGAGTTGCGTCCATGAGTCGGTCTTAATGTCTCTCAGCTTCAGGTTTCTCTTGATGGTATCCCTGAACCGGAGACGGGGGCGCCCTCTCTTTCTGTAGCCAGAAGACAGTTGAGAATAGAGGATCTGCTTTGGTAGCCTGTCTGATGACATCCTCATGAGGTGTCCAGTCCACCGGAGATTCTTTTTGATCAGAAGATCTTCCATAGAGGGCAGCCCCATCCGTTCGAGTATTTCCTTATTCATCACTTTGTCCTTCCCGGTTAGCCTCATGATTGAACGCAGATGTCGCATCATGAAGGCATGCAGCTTTTTCACCTGCTGTCTGTATGCTGTCCAGGCATACAGACAGCAGGTGAAATTATTTATTAATGATGGTTTATTTACCCTGTCCATAACATAGAAGATCATGATAGAACCCTTTTTCAATGTTGAACTGTTTCACTCATTAGTTTGAGGTTTGTTGTATTGAATGGTTTGTTAGTAATATTTACAAGTGTATTTATCTCAAGAGCTACCTCGAGTTTAATCGACTCTAAAAGTCAAATCGAGAGCATTCGGGGGCCGCCATATAATTATTTGGTTTTTGGTGTTTTTTTTTGCATCCTCTGCCATTTGACCAACTCTACTGCAATATATACCGTGTATTGGAACTACTACCTCCATAGTTCATTTCTATTTGAAGCACTTTTTTGCTCAGATTTATACATAGCTGTTATTCATCGTTACTCTGGGTAGAGGTGAATCTTTTATCGAGGTATTACTGAAATAGGAAAAAAGGTAGTTGGTTGTTGGTTGGTTGGTTGTTGGAGCTTTACGTCCTGGCAACGTCTAAGGTCATATCAGGACAACTACCATTATACTGACACTGAGCCAACCAGTCATTGCCCTATCCTAATACTGCAGAGTGCCTGACTAGGAAGCAACAAATATCAATTTTTAAATCATTGGTTTGACTCGACCCGGGTTCAAAACCGTGGTTTCGAATCCCACGACGATCTACCGAAACAGGAGACGGACGCTCAAACTTCGGCCATCTCGTCTGGTCCCACAAAAAGCAGTGAAATGTGGAAGACAAATTGTGTGAAATTGAAATGTGGAAGACAAATTGTGTGAAATTGAAATGTTCCATACTTAATACAAATACATTTGTTTTAAAACACCCACGTCAATCCAATAGACTTGTTAATTCCCGATAGCCGATCGCTGAGGTTGACAGTGTTTCTAGCGTGGACGTCTGTCTGGTGGGCATAATTGTGTTGACCCGTCTGAGGAGTCAGTCTGGTGGATATTCAGCTGGTTGAGGACCGTGGACAATGATACCGACTAGGAGGGGCGGGGTCCAGTTCTATTGGCGTGGTCTGGTGGCAAAGCTAGAGGGTGGTAATTTAGGAATAGAACGCGGGGGTGGGGTTGTAAAGATTACTTCATTTTCTTTTGATCTGTAGCCGCTACTATATTTCAACATCATACTTGAGTACGAAAGCAAGTGGCACTATTCATATCTAATGTATTTATGATGTAATTATATAATATGGCATTATTTATTTATAAAACCTCATTAAGTGTCTAAATAATATTTCTTTATTAATTAACAGATATTAAAAAATAAGCCATATCATCCAGTATCCATTATATATATACATATACATATATATGTATATACATATATATGCAGCATTAATTAATAAATGTTAAAAATTGCAGATAATGAAAAACCGCTAATACATTGCAAGTCGATATATATATATATGCATATATATAATTTTAAACAAATCTGAGAAAAACAATCGATTTGCAATGTATTAGCGGTTTTTCATTATCTGCAATTTTTTAACATTTATTAATTAATGCTGCATATTTGAATATTTGCATATTTGGGGAGAACAAAATTATTACTGTCAAATATTATGCTTTCACCATATATCATCCACAATCTTTACTTTATAATGTGGCATATCCTGGTTATCTAGAAGCTTAGCATTAATTAGTTACCACCTTCGCTGCGAGAAAACAAAGGGCGTTCAAATGAAAAGTTACTTGTAAAGGGAAAATATAAAGCTTGCACACGCAAAACAGGGCAAACCTTAGGCTATTATACAAGAAACAGGGGCTACCTAATACCCCTGTCACACTATGGCATAACGCGGTAGTGTGACAGGGGTATTATTGACGTAGGTGAAATTTGGCCATTATGTCGAGATACATCGAGATATGTTACTCGTTCGTTAAGCCTACGGCGAGATACATCAAGTTACGTCGAGATACGGTGACACAAGTCAAGGTTTTGGACATACCCAAAACTTGTTACGTAGCTTGACGTAAGGCCGTTACGTTGGGTTATGTTGGGCTTACGTTGTGCTCACTTTAGGCTTACGTCAAGATACATTAGACGTTCGTTAGAGCTATGGCAGTCTACGTTGAGCTACATCGACTTACGGTAGACTGACGGAGAGCCGGGAGGACCGTGCAGCCCACGCGCTCAAAACGTGGTGTTCATGTAACTCGACGTAGGTCTAACATGTTTCTGATGTGTGTCTAACATTAGCCTAACATAAGTCCAATGTGTCTTGACGTATTCAATGTAGTTGACTAACGGCTGGCTCGCGCGTAACATATGTAACCTGCGCCAACGTTCTACTAACGAAAGCGAACGTGCTGTGAACGTTTTGCCTCGCTGTCCTTACGCTGAGCATGCTGGACTGTTGTTAGACTGACACCGCTCACTCGCGGGCCTGACGTTACGAATTAAGTCAGAGTCACACGTAGCTACATTAGGGTGGGTGTAATTACGCGAGTCCTACGCTAAGCCGATGCTAGGGTTTCGCTGGGCTCATGCCGCGCGCACTGGAGGCTCGTCAGCCTTACGTTGGGCCTTTTTTTTTTTACGTTCTAACTCGTTGAGACACGTTACAACTACGTTGGACCAACGTTTCGCCTATGTCCACTATGTTGCACTGACTCCAATTTGGCCCTGAAACACCGAGAATTTTTATGTATCTCGATGTAAAAAAATTGATTTTTACGTTGCCCACTCCCTGGCCTGTTACATCATAGTGTGACTGGGGTATTAGGCTTTTAAACAGGCCAAGCCATGTGCTTTTACTTTAGACACTCCTGGGGCCATATGCAGGAGTGAGTGTTAGCAGGGTTTGGTGTTAGAGCCTATTACCGTTTAGCTATCACCGACATCGGGAACTGTGTCAAGTTGTATGCAGGAGCGCGTAACACTTTCATTATAGCTAAACGTGAATTTATTTATAGATTTGGGAAATCCCTCTGCATCTGTACCCATATATTAGGCTTAAATCTATTAAATGCTATCATATTTAACAGAATTAAATACACAATAAGTGAAATTTGAGGAAATTAACCCTAAATTCAAAGCAATATTAATGCTGCCTCCGTAACGGCGGTGATATTAATATTAATATTTTCGAATCGACGAGCGTAAAGTAAACAAATCGCTAATACATTGCCGCCAATGCGTAGACATCGGCCAGTATGGATGTCGACGTCGACGCGGCGGTCGCGATGGCGGCGATTTGTTTACTTTACATTCGTCGGTTCGACACTATTAATATCGCCGCCAATGCGGCGGTAGCATTAATCAGGGTTCGTTTCTGTGGTTAAATTGATAAAATTTCACTTATTGCGTATTTAATTCTGTTAAATATGATAGCATTGAATAGATTTGGGCACAACCTTATGCTAACACCGCCCTTAAACGTCATATGAAACGGGGTTAGTGTCGCAGACCTTAAACGCACCGTGTTACCGTAACATCGCCTCCCGCATACCGACTTTTCGGCGCTAAACCAGAAATCCCATCTAAACGCGTTTTGGCTCGTTAACACCGCCTCCTGCATATGGCCCCAGCTGGGCAACACGAGCCTAATTGTGTTCACGCGCCCACACTGAAGATTAGAGATAATTATGTATGATTGGTTGGTTGGTTGAGTTTTACGTCCTGGCAACATCTGAGGTCATATCAGGACGGGTACCGACTTCTGACGGTGTGCACTCATGGCGACTTTATAGTGCTGCCCCACTGGGAAATCAGGCCACTTGCACCATGACCTGATATCCTACTGACACAGTATCCTGACACTGAGCTAACTAGTCCTTGCCCTATCCTATTGATGCCGAGCGCCGGGCTAAGAAGCGACAAGTATAAATTTTAACGTCATTGGTTTGACTCCTCGGGATCCGAACTCCCGACCTTCCGCAGCTGACGCCCGGGCTCTATCGATTAGGCCACCGCGCCGGTCTAATTAGGTATGAGGTGGTTGCCTAGGAAAACTGCCTGTCTGCGTATGAATGTGTGTAGGGAGGGAGCGAGTGAGAGTGGGCGCAGAAGGGACTGAGTGTGTGTGTGTGTGTGTGTGTGTGTGTGTGTGTGTGTGTGTGTGTGTGTGTGAGTGAGATAGAGAGAGAAAAAGAGAGAGAGAGAGAGAGAGAGAGGATGCATGCTGGACTGACTGACTTGAGATTGGTCGGTTAGAACTGGATGTTGCGGTCTTTGAACGAAGAATATAGTTGTGATCACATCAGGACTATTCTAGAAATGATTGAATGTGTGTGTCTTTGCATTACATTTGCAGTGTGAATTATTATTAGTACAGGTGATGCGGATTCCGAGGGACACCAGTTTGCCAGGGACACTTCCATTGAAATGCATTGTTAACGGCCTTGAGCAAATCTTCATACTGAAGAAGTCAAATATCTCTCAAATTACACCATCTAGAAACTAATCGCTTGGTAGACATAGAGAAAACATCTTTACCATAAACACTATATTAAATTGATAAGGTTAGGGTTCTTGATTTCTATTAATTTTGAATGAAACTAACGTTTTGCACTGTGCGTACCGTCAAACTCAAGGCATTGTCAATGGTCGTGAGCTATCTTCATACATAAAATACAGAAGAAGTCAAATATCTCTCAAATTACACCATCTAGAACCAAATCGTTTGAAAAGATAGAAAAGATCTTTACCAAAAACATTATATTAAATTTATAACGTTAGTGACAATGCTGTTCGATTTTGACGCATGTGCAGAAGCGATGTGTCCCTCGCAAACTGGTGACTCTCGGAATCCGCAACACCGGTGTGTAATGGCATGGCCTATATATTGGTAAATGGAATTCGTGAAACTCTTAGCTGTATTTTCAGTGACAACAGATTACGACAACACACACCTATGATTTTATTTATTTTTCACGATTCACCGTCCAATCATTGGAAATGTGTTAATACCCCCCGCCCCCCCCCCCTTGTGCACAAATCCTCCCCTCCTATAACTGCCTGGCCCCCATAGAGTTATATTTGTAATAGCCCGTATTGGGATGTAAATATGTGAATAGGTCCGTCCCCATTAACCCATGATGTTCCTAGAAGTTATTTCGCGAATCCCGCTGATCTGCCAGCGGGCAAATTTGTTGGGTATAACTGGGTTATTCTCCAAAACTGGGCACCACATATTTGGTTTCCACTTTACGATGCTGATAATTAAGTCTTTGTTTTATTGATAGCAAGTCAAATAATTATTTCACCCTCTGTCTATTAGGTAAGTTTGCAGTTCTACATGTATTGAATATATCCCCCATAATATATCAAAATTATAATTGTATGATTTTGTGCTAGAGTAAAAATGTGAAAATTTACACATTGACACTATACATATAGCCAAACTTTTTTTCAACTTTTTTTTAAAACTTTTTTCTTGTAAGTGATAACCTTGTCTGCTTAACAGTAATCAATAAACTCTTGTTTGACTATGTTGATTATGTTAAAATGAGGTTCTGGATGTGTCTTTGATTTTCATGTTACACGCGTGATATTAATGTATTGCTCAACTTGTATAAGATCAATTTCAAAAAGTGAAACTCATGTTTTCTAACTCTGACAAATGCACAACATGCAAACCTTTATTGGACATTGGATTAGGTTATTATTTGGAAGGATTATTGCTATTATTTGGAAGGTTTTCACTTTTGGTTTCCATGTCACCCTTTGGTGCCCAGTTTTAGAGAATGACCTAACTACAAAATAAGACGGTAAACTATTTAAGAAATTGTCGGCATGTGCCTGCTTCAAGGGCTGGACACCTAGATAACCTTTTCACTGGGTAGGCTACCACCATCGAAAATGCTTACCCATGGCAATCAGACAAAAGGGTGTTATATTGTGACAGTGGTATAAGGAAATAAATTAAACTTAACTTTAAAAAACACATGTTAAGATCTGGTCACGCGATTTTACCATGGATCTCTGACATGGATATTCGATTATCTTCAAGAAAGGGCTATTTGATCTTGAACACAATTAGGTAGCGACAAGTATCAATTTTGTACGTCATTGATTTGACTGGACCGGGATTCGAACCCCGACCTTCCGCGTGGGAAGCCTGCGCTCTAGCGATTGGACCACCGCGTCCGGTAGAAGAAGAAAGAGAAGGAAAATGAGAAGGAAGGGGAGAAGGAGG
Organism: Branchipolynoe longqiensis; assembly: GCA_030323885.1. NCBI lineage: Eukaryota > Metazoa > Annelida > Polychaeta > Phyllodocida > Polynoidae > Branchipolynoe > Branchipolynoe longqiensis. The sequence goes on from CM059196.1 coordinate 78,355,721, forward strand.
AGAAAGAAAAGGAGAAAGAGAGAAAGAAGGAGAAAGAAAGAGAAGGAGGAGAAGGAGAAGAAGGGGGAGAACGAGGAGATGGAGAAAGGGAAGGAGAAAGCGAAAGCGAAAGCGAAGGAGAAAGAGAAGGAGAAAGAGAACGAGAAAGAGAACGAGAAAGAGAAGGAAGAAACAGATTTATTCATAATTGTGGTGGGTTTAGCGAAACAATCAACAGGCACTGGATGTTAGGACTCCTGTGAGGTAGTGTCTATTCTTACCCATCGAGAAATGCTTGAACGAGTGAGAGCGCCGCGAACACCGACCCACCCACCTATCCCCGCCCTCCCTCCCTCCACGTCCCCGACCTCGGGGCACGGCGGCTGGGGACGACACAACAAGCGCCGCCACCAGACAGTCACCACTTCTCAGCTGACGAGGTTTCCTCGGCGGAGACTTGCAAGTTCAACCAAAGCGCCGGGGTAGACAAATCCTTATGTCATCATTCCTACTGACGAGAGTCCATACCAGCGAACACATACACCCGGCCTTATTGGTCTGTGTGAGCCACTGTTACGACCACAGTGTTGGCGGGTGCAGGCTTGCAACTGGGCGCTGACTGAGTTGTTTACGTGTAAAGCGCCGGCCGCCTCTGCCCCGACACGCCGGGATTACACCTCTACACTTACAGACGGCACCCGAGGCCTGTCCAGGCTTGACTGGTTGTCTTTATTATTTCCCTCCTAGAGGTTTTACTGTCAGGGTTAAGTTGACTGTGCACACGCGTGTGTGTGCCAGTGATTTGTATACATGATGGTGTTTGCTACTGACTCTTGGCCCTCACACACGGCGTGTGTGCAGCAAGCCAGCCCTCCCCCACAGCACGTCCACGATCAACACATTACCAATGGCTCAGGTTAGTACTATATCAGTAGGCCTATACATGATCATACATGTATGTACATATAATCCTCCCTTCCCTGCGGATTCATGTAATCCTCATTACCCGGTGGATTTGCATATTTTAGCGTCTTAAAATAGCTTTACGCCATTTAGAGAGATTGTGTGTTTTGTTCAGATCCTTTTAAAATAGACGTTGTACTAGTTGTACCACATTTATGGTAAATTTGGGGATGGTTCTCTTCGACGAGCAATACTTTAGGAATTAATCTATTTTGTTATCGATATATGAACCATATTAATTATTATGACATGATATTCTTCAAAATTAACCTAGAAAGTTGTGTATGCGCACACACGCACAAAAATGCTCACCCGATCTCACCCACCCAGGGCGTATTCGATTAACCAACTCGGGTCATCCGAGCCACTTTTTGGCGCATGCGCTCATCCTACAGACTCGGGTCGAATAATCGAATACGCTTCTCCACGTACGTACGTACGTACGTACGTACGTACGTACGTACGTACGTACGTACGTGCATGCATGCATATATATATATATATATATATATATATAAATATATATATATATATATATATACATACACTCACACCCACAACTTTATGTGGTTTACACAGGTCACATCCTAGATAAAGGATTCACCCGGTACTTGTAGTACACGGGTGAACAACAATGTACTGTAAATACACGCGAAAATAGCTTTAGTATGGAACAGCAAGTAGAATGCCTGCCTCCAGTGTCAAATGGTTACTTATATAAGTTATATCAGCACAGACTTGGTGAAATGGGAGAGAATGCAAAAAGACAAGATGGCGGCCGCAGAACGCCCTCGATTTCACTTTTAAATCTTATTAAACTAGATATTATATTATATTTTTCAACTCAAAGGTAGCGGGCTATCAATAAGACATATGTAAAGAATAATTGTTGCTTCTTAGATTGTGAAATTAGGCCCTCAATTCATTAACCCGCTTTTTCGACCGTTTTTATATAGGGTTGGTATTCACCGGTGTACTGCAAGTACCGGGTGAATCCTTTATCTAGTCACATCCATGCCCATGGAGATTTGTGGTGTAGGCCCTATAATTGATCATTACCCCCCCCCCCCCGTGTTTCTGTTAATTGTAGAACAATCTCATATGATTATGAGTATAAACTTAGATATGGCTTGCTTATATGATTATATCTAATGTCATTGTCACGAGTTTGCCTTTTGTTTCTTGTTAATGCGAGTACAATAGTCATGTCTGTCCATAATTTTTGTGTGGCCACAGAAACTCACACCTTGGACAAAACAACTATAGTACTGGAAATGGACTAATACTCGTGAAGGAATTCTAACTTAGCAACTGTTTTCTTCGCAGTGATTTATGCTTATATTTGTAAATATGCAGAATGATCTTATTAGTTATGGGCACATATTTATGTTTATTATTTTGTAAATGTGCAGAATGATCTTAATAATAGTTAGACTATTAGTTATTCTATTAGTAGTAGTATAACTATTATTAGATCGTTCTGCATATTTACAAATATAAGCGTAAATCTGTGCAAAGAAAACAATTGCTGAGTTTCTTCACGAGATCTTGAACACAAATGCTTAAGTCACACTTCGTTACTTGGATATTAGTCATACAAGAATCCAAATAATTATGGATTAAACTTAAAGCTGCTGTTATTAAACATGGCCATACTGCATACATGGATGGTATAGTAGGTGACACTTTGATTCAGTGTGGCCTGGACCTTAGGCTTGCAGAAAAACCTTTACCTACAGTAAGGTACTCTCTGCACATGATTGAGACATATAAGCACCTGACAGGCATGTACTCTATGGATGCTGATTACCTAAAAATGGATGACACCAACACCAGAGGTCATAGATTCAAATTGAAGAAAGGGAGAACGAACAAGAGTGTCAGACAACAGTTTTACAGTTATCGTATTGTCAATGCCTGGAACGGTCTGCCTCCAGAGGTTGTGGATGCGCCATCCCTGAATGCTTTCAAATTTGACGCTTATGACCCCGTTAAGTCACAGTTGGACAGGCCTCGACCTGATACAGGCTTATAGCCTAACCATAATCAGTAGCGGATGAGTATGAGTGTGAGTATGAGTATCAAGGTTTCAATCTATAATGTCTGTAGTAGGTCACGAATGCTGCGGTCGTCGTACAGAGATGGGGTCTGCGATGTGGCTTGCAATTTATGCAAATATTGCGATCTGCGGTTTATCTATTCACAAATCGTACGGTCACCGCAAGGCATAGATCACCTAGATAACAGATTCACCCTGTACTTGTAGTGGTGTTCTCTGTGGCGGAGTGGTTAGAGTGTCTGACTTTTTTCTAGGTCAGACTCCTAATCTGAGGGTCGGCGGTTCGATTCCCCATGCCCCCAGATCTGTCAATTGGGATTTCCACCGCTGTGTAAAACTTACAGCGTCATCAAAGGCCGGTTGCTCTCATACCATGTCTATGTGGTGTGGGAGGTTAAAAATCCCTTGGGTCGGTAAAAGTGTAGGCTCGGGCTTTCTATCGACCAGCAGTGGAATGAGGAAGACCAGTCGTCTATGACAGAAATTTCCCCTGCTTAAAACAACTAATGGACCCCCAAAAAAAGGTGAATCCTTTATCTAGAGATCACCGTGTCTCACCGCAGATAAGACATTTTAAGACAATTTTTATTCACAATTTCTATACATTATTCCACAAACATCCCCTTGCTGTTTTCCAAAGTTAAGATAACTTCAACTTAAAACAACCGCAACCCCTTGCTGCGAACAGAAAGACCGTTGGTCATCGTACGCTCTGGGCAATGCTGCGACTTACACTTTTTTTTTTTTGTCTCTCTTTTTTTTTTTTTAGTACATTAGTTGTTTAAGAAGGGGAAATTTCAGTCGCAGGCGATTGGTCTTCCCCATTCCACTGCTCCTTGCCCTATCCTAATAATGCCGAGCGCCTGGCTAGGAAGCAACAAGTATCAATTTTTAAGTCATTGGTTTGACTCGACCAGGATTCGAACCCACGATCTACCACACGGGAGACGGACGCTCTAACTCATTTGGCCATCCCGTCTGGTTGCAAGTTACAAGTTACAGCCGCCGCAGGCACACCATAACGCATTTGTGACCCAGGCATAAGTGATCTAATTCCCTTATCTGACCCTGGAGTATGCTCCTGCTGAACCGAGTGACATTGACAGTGTGGAAAATCTACGTGAAACCTGACGAACATCCAATATGTTCGTTGTTGTAACGTTATGAAGTAGGCCTATTCATAAGTGAGCAAAGTACTTTAATGTTTAGGTTTACTTTGTATATTTTAGATCAGATTAGAATACATCTGAATTAATAATTGTGACTATTGCAGAACCGTTTAAGATCATGTATTACTATTATCGCGTTTATGGAACTTCTCAGTAGAATCTTAGCTTGTTGGTAATGAAAGGCTAATTATTATAATATACACGCATACATTATTTGTTTTATTTATTTCAATTCCTTTAACATTTTGAGTTTGAAAGGCTGGTCCATGATGGCATGAACTAGTTTATATTGTTTGTTTATGGCTTCTTCTTCAGTGCTGGTCCTAAAAAAGGGGGAATCGGAGGTCAACACTGAAATATGTTACAGCCTATCTCAATTAGGCTTGTTGTGTTCACATACATCCAATTTTAAGACACAATTTTTCAAAAAGCAGGTTGGACCCGGACTCTAAGTCAGGGTGGCTTCCAACATGACCAAGTGGAGAAAGTTGCGCGTGTTTCGGCCTGACACAAAAACCCTCATTATGTAATATTTAGAACAATTTATTATTTCCTATTTAGGTTTTGAACAGCAGTCACTAGGAGTAACTAAGTGCAATTGTATGAGTGTTCGTCCACTTGAGAGTAGAAGAGAGAACATATAAAATGTTGACACTGAAACATGCATTACATGGAAACGAAAAGTTGTTCATTAATGATGAAACATGCACCACAGATGATGAAAAAGTATTTATGCTTATTAGTTTTTGAATCTGTGGACATATTTCAAAGTAATCTAGGAACACTTCCCTAACTTCTGATGTTCTTGGAATTGTAACACATGTTTCATGTAACATGTAATGTATGTTTCATGTGACACTCAATAATGACTTAGGTTAGAAACTGCTAATAGCATGCAAAATTTGTATTTGTTCATGACATTATTTGTACACATTACATGTATGCAAACATTTCTTTTGAGTGTTATAAGTTTTCTTATTTAGAAAAAGATGTTGTGATGATGTGACTGTTTCTTTCTTCATCGATGTGTCACATGCCACAGTAATAGCATCATACCACAACATCCTGTTCATGACTTGACACCACATCATCAGTAGGTGTGTAGATGCCCATGGTATATTTGAAAATCATGGTGAGAAGAGATTTGATCCATTGTTGGATTTTGTATTACGAGTCGAGCCCCACACAAGTTTTTATTTTGTTTTAAATATAATTTATTCATTGAATAAAGTCTTTTGTCAGCGCCGTGGCACTGGTCTTCCAGCCATGTGACAATACAGTTATTTACAATATATGTATATTGTCATGGGGGTGATGAAAATGGGAAATATTGTGCCTAGAGCAGGATTCGAACCCACATCTCTTTGCATTCCGGGCCAGTGTGCTAACCATTACACCACCTAGGCTCCCTGATATCAACACACTACCCATGCCTACCTGACTATGTGGTTACTTTCCTTAGAGGTCAGTGCAGCCTACTACACTCGTCCCCCTGGAATTGTAAGTCTGGTCATTTAATGCTTACAATTACATACATACAGGCAATGCACTAACACATACATACACAGGGTAGGTTCAACAACCATACAGCGCGTAGCTTGTACAGGATCGTGGTCACGGCAACCAGTGTCATGGGGGTGATGAAAATGGGAAATATTGTGCCTAGAGCAGGACTCGAACCCACATCTCTTTGCATTCCGGGCCAGTGTGCTAAACATTACACCACCTAGGCTCCCTGATATCAACACACTACCCATGCCTACCTGACTATGTGGTTACTTGCCTTAGAGGTCAGTGCAGCCTACTACAATATGTAGTCTGATATTGTCATCAGCAGCTAGCTCAAATCAGCTGAAATAACAATATTAAACATTCAAAGACTTACATATTGTATAGTTTGACAATTCATATATAAAAATAGTAGTTATATATTGTATTCATACACACTTAGATACATACATGTCTATTGATTAGACCTTTACATTACGGAGTGGTTAGGTGCATAGTTTCCCTTCATAGCTTTGTATGCCTACTATATTATGAATTGCAAAATTATCATGTTGTTGGAGTTAACATTTTGAGATGGAGTGTTAGAAGAATGGTTTGTTTATTCTGTTAGATAGAATGTGGTTAGCTTGTAGGGTTATGCGTAAAAGGTTAATACCTCGGGTGTTTTTTGTGTGACTACATGAAGTAGGTTGTTAGTAATGATGGGATAAACAATGTTTCGAGGATTGTATGTTTCAGTCATTTAGTAGTCTAGTACAGACTTGATTAGTGTCTATGTTTATACAAAGACCCTATAATACTAAGACGTTGGTGGTCCTGGTGTTACATTGTACCACATGCCTATATAATGAACCTTTCACCCTGAAACCATTCTGGCGTTGCGACTAGATCATAGATGGTGACGATATGTAACGTGGCGAATGGAATGTCATCTATGGTTAGGCATTTGTTATTTATAATAACGTTAGGACAATAAAGGTGGGATATAATTTGCTTGTCATAGCTTAATATTATCCAGGGCGATTTATATATTTATTTATTCCACAAATGTGACTAGATTCCCTTCCAACTTATTATTTAAAGCTGCATAGTCCAATGAAGCATCAAATTTTCAAAACCAATTCAATCATCTAGATTTGATTCTACATATCTAACTTAGATACCGATGCACTTTAAATTAAGCATGTATTGCCACATAGAAGGGAATGCAGAGTTGATCTAATAGAACTTGTTACTGCAGAATCCTGTGGTGTCAGTTTTGGCGTGTTTACCAAAATTAACATTGCACGTTTTCCATTTAAAAATTAACCATTTAAAATAAACAGTTCTTCAAACTAAAGTTAGGTAGATTATAACAATCAATTTAATATATATTTATCTCAGTAAATGACAGAAACTCATAACCATCAGACTATGCAACAGGCAGGCGAGGAACCATATGCACAGGTAGTGATGAACAACTATGTTCTCTGTTCTACTCTCAAGTGAACAAACACTCATTAACTTGCACTTAGTTACTCCTAGTGACTGCTGTTCAAAACCTAACTAGGAAATAATAAGGGTCTTGTTCTAAATATTACATAATGAGGGTTTTTGTGTCAGGCCGAAACACGCATAACTTTCTCCACTTGGTCATGTTGGAAGCCACCCTGACTTACGTTACAGTCCGGGTCCAACCTGCTAATGGCTAGGATCCTTTCCCTGGAATGGCATAAGTGTGGGTTCGAGTACCGCTCTAGGCATACTATTCCCTTTCTTGCAACACCACCACCACGAACACATATGTGGCGAATTGACCTCTACTTTGAACTTGTACATTGGCAGCCTTAAAGTTGCACAGTCCGATGAAAACATAACATTTTCAAAACCAAAACAATTATCTATATTTGATTCTACATATCTAACTTAGATGCTGGTGCACTTATTAAACATTTGTCACATATAAGGGGACACTGAGTCAATTAATAGAACCTGTTACTTCAGAAGCCTATGGTGTTAGAGTTTGTCAAAGCTTGCCAAAATTAATCTAGCATGTTTCCATTTCAAATATCTCTAATGTTAGCGATTTACAATAAAAGTTACTTCAAACTAAAGTAAGGTAGATTATAATGAACAGCCTAATATGCTTATATCGGAAAATGGGACAAACTCAAAACCATCGGACTATGCAACGTTAAGTCTCCATGTTCCTTGGAAGCTGAAGCATGCTTATGTCGGTGTCACGCATGCGCCTACAGCATCGTGGATCGGAAAGTCTTTGTTGGCATCAACCCTGTGAAGCGGACACACGCGTCCCGAATGTTATCAACATGGCGGGGTGAAAAATCAATAGAGCGCTGGAAGATGCGGTGTAAACAACCCATCCTTTCCAAATGGTTAATGCGTCACGCCCACCGCCTTTGTGAATGGGCTGGAGGAGGCAGGCGAGGGATCAATGGAGCTCTACTCTTTATGAACAATTATTTTAAGAATATTTTAAGAAACCACCCTGGTTTTCACCAAAAGCCAACTAGGAGACAGTTACGTGTATGTCTTGGGACGCTCGGTGTGTGAATTTCATATTTTAATTAACCTTGCGAGCAGATTTGGTTTAATTGTATGTAATGTAGATATAATGTATAGTGTATGTTGTTCACAAACTATAAATATAACCCTTTAAAATATATATATATATTGTAGATATATAGATATATATCACTATATGGATATATATATAGATAGATATAGATAGATATAATGATAACTCTTCTCTTTTTTTTGTCCATTGTAACGATTGACATAAAACAGCACAGAAATGATTACACTGAAAACACAAGGACATTTGCTTCAAATCAATATGTATTCTATTGGAATTATGAAACAGCATGTGAAAAACAAATCAGTTTATCCTGAGCAAATGAATAAGCAGATAGTATGTTGATCGTTACAATGGATAAAGTTTTGTCCCATATTGCTTAGCACCTTTTGAGACAGCCTCATTATACATATGTGCGTGTTATTCATCATTTCTTCATAATGTTATGTGCTTTAAATACACAGGTCATTATGTGTTTGTGTCGGGGGGGGGGGGGGGGCAGGTGCTTTGGTGGGCTGATGTTTGATTTCGATTATTTTGTTATCTCTTGGAAATGGCGCAACATTTCGTGCGTGTGTGTTGATGCCTTTAAACTTGTTTATATCATATATATATATATGCATGTGCTGGGATAAATTAGTAACCACTCGAACCAACTTAGAAGGCTTGTTTTCATGGAACCACAACGTATGGATATTTCGAGTGAGGTGTCATTAAAATGTTAATAAAGTTCAGGAATTCAGAAATAACTGCTTCCAAAATACCTCATGACTAATTCCCATGTTCGGTGTGTCTTAACGATAATGCTGCTGACTTTTACTTGCCACACACAAAAAGCTAATGATGGGGAGAGTATGAATCATATTCCGATAATTTATATATTATATCAAAGACCCTATAATACTAAGACGGCTCACTCCCTATCTCTCATGGTAATGTAAATTTCGCAGTGCCACCTTGTGGTGGGTTTGATCAGCCCAGCTGCTGGTTGGTGTTTCACATGTAAACACATACAATTATATTATACATGAGATAGATAAGTATGTATGCACATCAATATGAAATTGCTATGAACAACTACACATCAGCATCAGCATCATCATCATCATCGCCATCATCCCACATCTTTCACATTCATATATACATTTATGCATATAATATAGCATCTGTTTAACCAAGAGAACAGCCAGCGCACCAAGTGGTGGGTTTGATCATTTTGATTACACAGAACAGGCTGAGTGAGCCGTCTTAGATTGATTATATATGTCATCTCTGCGGAATTGATGTACTGTGTCGGACATAGCCATACTCATAGTCACACATACACACGCATAGTATTCATTCCATAACTATTTTAAGATGACGATTTTTGAGAATGTATTATATTACTTTAATGCCATATATCACATAGACTGATGGAAGCATGCACTGTTCGAAACCAAGGCACTTAGTTAAATTTGATCGCGCATATCCAACTTATGCCCGGCACAAACCTCCCGTATGCGATTCACGCGCTAAAACTGACTGCGTTTCACAAACCGACCCGTCCCGTTTCGCGACGTAAAACTGGCAGATTCATTTTTCGAATGTCTTGCGATTCACGTTTTAAGAACTAAAACTGAGTTTTAAGTCTCGAATCGCAATGCTCTGGTGTGCTACGGGGGCGCACACCTGATGACTAAAACTAAAACTTAATCGCGAAACGGGCAGTTTTAGGTCATATACGGGGGGTGTGTGCCGGGCATTAGATATTACTATTAGTGCAGTATTTAAACATTTATTTGCTGCATAGAAGGAACACTAAGTTAAGTTAATAGAACGTGTCCCTGCTGAAGCATCATGGTGGTGTGCACTATGGCATTAGTTTTTAACTTAAAATTCGAACTAAAGTAAAATGTCGTATAGCAATCAACCTAATATACGTATCTAAAATATATGGCAGGAACTGAAAACCATCGGATTATATAGCTTTAATAGATTTCAGTTAAATCAAAGACCCTATAATACTAAGACGGCTCACTCCCTATCTCTCCCATGGTAATGTAAATTTTGCAGTGTCACCTTGTGGTGGGTTTGATCAGCCTGGCTGCTGGTTGGTGTTTCACATGTAAACACATACAATTATATTATAAATGAGATAGGTAAGTATGAATAAACGTCAATATGAAATTGCTATGAACAAATACACATCACCATCAATATCATCATCATCATCACCATCATCACACATTTTTCACATTCATATATACATTTATACATATAATATAGCAACTGTTTAACCAAGAGAACAGCCAGCGCACCAAGTGGTGGGTTTGATCATTTTGATTACACAGTACAGGCTGAGTGAGCCGTCTTAGAATTATAGGTAGGGTCTTTGGTTAAATTTAGCTGACAAATAAATGGATTTGTTTGTTTGTTGGACTTTTATGTCCTGACAACACCTATCTTCTAAGGTCATACCAGAATGGGTATACACTTGTGATAGTGCACACTCATGGCTACTTTATACTTATAGTGCTGCCCCACCGGGAGACCAGACCGCCAGCACCATAACCCGATATCCCACACAGTCACATTATCCTGACACTGTGCTAACCAGTCCTTGTCCTATTAATGCTAAATGCAAGACTAGGTAGTGACAGGTATCCAATTATTTTAATTTATAAGTCCTTGATTTGACTCAGCTGGGATTCAAGCTCCCGACCTTCCGCACGAGAGGTGTGCGTTCTACTGATTCGGTCACCACGTCCGGTGCTGTCAAAAAAAAAAAGAAAAAAGAAAAAAAAAAGAAAAAAAAGTGGCGGGTTGTGTGTGGGGGGACTTGACAATAGGGGTGGTGAGGGAGGGGGGATTGCATATAAATTGCAGCTGAGTTGGAACAATAGACAATAGTGTGATAAAACGAATGAGTTGAGCGCCTGTCTCCTGTTTTGGTAAATCGTGGGATTCGAACCTCAGTGTCAGGATAATCTGACTGAGTGGGTGGGATATCAGGTCATGGTGCTGACGGCCTGATCTTCCAGTCGGGCAGCACTATAAAGTCGCATTGAGTGCGCAGTGTCAAAAGTCGGTACCCGTCCTGATATGACCTTATATCTTGCCTGGACGAAAAACTCCAACAACCAACCAACCAGTGCGTTCATATGACGCAGCAGATTACCTCTGCCAGTCACGTGGTCGGCTACGTCGGAGACAAGTTAGTCAGGACTTTTCCATCACCCTCCCCGTCACACTCCCAGGTCACCACGCTATGCAGACCCACCCTTTTCTCGTTCCATTTTCCAACTACGTCTCAAATAAAGAAAGCAATGGCGTGTGTGTCAAACCTGTTTTCTGAAAAACAAGAGGCGATTAGCTGAGGACAATGGTCACACCCCTCTCTGTGTCGGTGTGACCTGAGCGAGCTTGTTTTGTTTATTACGGACCAGACAGGATGGCCGAATGAGTTGAGCGTCCGTCTCCTTGTTTTGGGAGATCGGGGGATCTGAACCCATCGGTTCGTGTGTTCAAACCCTGGTCGAGTCAGACCAATTACTTAAAAATTGGTACTGGTCGCTTCCTAACCAGGCGCTCGGCATTATTAGTATAGGACAACGACTGGTTGGCTCAGTGTCAGTCTAATGTGACTGAGTGGGATATCAGGTCATGGTGCTGGTTAGATAAAAGATCCACCCCGTACTTGCAGTACATGGGTGAAAACCAACCCATTAGAAAAGCTGGCGAAGAATTTTGACATGCTGGGGAAATTAACTGAGCTGGTAAATTCTTAATTTAAGAAGCACAATATATTCTATGTACGTCTTCATATTTACCCGCTACTTTTGAGTTGGAAAATATAATAAAACATATACTTTAATGCAATATAAAAGTGAAATCGACGGTGTTCTCTGGCCACCATCTTGCCTTTTTGCATTCTCTCCCATTTCACCAACTCTGTGCCAATATAAGTACCCATTTGACACTGGTGCCAGGCATTCTACTTCTTGTTCCATACTAAAGCTATTTTCGCCCGTATTTAGACTATGTTGTCGTTCACCCCTGTACTGGAAGTACAGGGTGAATCTTTTATCTAGGTGCTGGTGGGCTTGTCGCCATGAGTGCACACTGCCACAAGTCGGTACCTGTCCTGATATGGCCTTAGATTTTGCTAGGACGTAAAAGAACAAACAAACAAAACAAACACTTTGTTTATTACATGTGTCGGCTTTGTTGGTTAGCTTCTGGCCGTCGTAGTTTATTACCTACTTTTGTTTAAAGTTGCATGGTCCGATCGCTTTGAGTTGCTGTGCTTTTTCTGAGATAAATATATTAAGTTGATTGTAATAATCTACCTTACTTTAGTTTGAAGTAACTTTGATTTTAAATAGCTAACCTTTGAGATATTTGAAGTGCAAATATGTCAAATTAATTTTGGCAATCATGACAAAACTCTTGACACCATAGGCTTCTGCAGCAACAGCTTCTATTAAATTGACTTTTCCCTTCTGTGTGGCATCAATTGATGCTTAATAAGTGCATCAGTATCTAAGTTAGATATGTAGAATCAAATCTAAATAATTGTTTTGGTTTATAAATGTAATGCTTCATCGGACTATGCACCAGACGGGATGGCCGAATGAGTTAGAGCGTCCGTCTCCCGTGTTGGTAGATCGTGGGTTCGAACCCCAGTCGAGTCAAACCAATGACTTAAAAATTGATATTTGTTGCTTCCTAGCCTGGCGCTCGGCATTATTAGGATATGGCAAGGACTGGTTGGCTCAGTGTCAGGATAATGTGACTGAGTGGGATATCATGTCATGGTGCTAGTGGCCTGGTCTTCCAGTGGGGCAGCACTATAAAGTCGCCATGAGTGCGCACTGTCACAAGTCAGTACCCATCCTGATATGACCTTAGATGTTGCTAGGACGTAAAACAACAAACAAACAACAAACATCGGACTATGCGGCTTTAATCTGTGATTTTCAGCTCGCTCAATAAAGTGCTGGTATTTGTGAGTTATTTTCGGCTGATATGTCAGCATGTGTATGGGTGTGCGCGCACACACACACACACACACATATTTTAAACAACAACATAAAAGCGGGTGGGGGCACTTTTTAATCAGACATTTCTTTTGCTGCGTCATTCCAGTAGACGGGCTGTTCTGATAGCGGGTGCCCGCCCTCTCTAGACACTAGCGGTTGCGTGTCCACGATACTGTAGGAGCCCAATACACTTGTTAAGGAGTATAGTATGTAATGATGTCTTGGTCTACAGAGCTCGCGAAATTCTTAACTCTGCAAGCCTGATATTACTGTTTTGGTGGCCACATCTTGACACATTCTGACGAATAGGACTGGATGGGTGCGCATTTTCTTCCCTTTTTCTTCTTGTTATTAGTGTCATTATATTGTTGTTATTTTTATTATCATAATCATCATTATTCCTATATGGCACATTTTAAAAGCAGGACTACTCGAATCCATTTTGAAATACAATTATTGTAATATGACAATAATATGGCGTGGCTAATCCTATTTATTCATTTTCATTTGGTACAATAAGAATTAAATCTGATATACTTATTAATTAAGCATGTGTTTTTGCACCGAATTGTGCGCAAAGTCCATTTAATGAACCGGTTAAAGCTGAAGTCTGTGGTGTCAACATTTGGCCGCGCACACTAAAATTAATTTTCAAAGTTTTCGATTCAAGTACTCAAAAGTTAGTCACGTATAACAAAAGATGATTCAAAGTCAAGTAAGGTAGATTACAGCGATCAACACCGTATATATATTTTTTTAAGTGGCAGAAATTCAAACCATCTGACTATGCAACTTATATAGAATCTGTCCCTGCTGAATGAAGGCTATAATGTACAGCTTTGTAGTGTGCACACCACCATTAATTTGTCATATTTTCACTTGATTAATCCTTATCCGAATTCATATATCTCGGACAAAAGATTACAAATGATGGGAGATGTGAGGAAGAAATTAAAAGAAGGATAACAATAGCCCGAACAACATTCTCCAAAATGTATAGAGTGTTAACATCAAGTAAGATATTAATACAAACAAGGAAGCGTATTCTTCAGTGTTATGTGTGGTCTACTCTAATGTATGGGGCAGAGACATGGACAATCTCTAAAGGCCCTGTCACACTATGACAGGGCCTTAAGAAACTGTACAAACGTTTAGCAGCATTTGAGATGTGAACTTATCGAAGGATGATGAAAATATCATGGACAAAGAAGATCACCAACAAAGAAGTTCTCAGAAAAATTAAAAATAAGAAAAGCTTGTTTGCCACTATACAGACAAAGAAACTTATTTATTTTGGCCACATCATTCGTCAGAGTTCAATATACCGTACATTGTTGGAAGGGAAGGTGAATGGCAGCAGAGGGAGAGGGAGACCAAGAACATCATGGTTTACAAATATTTCACAGTGGACAGGCTTGAATTATTCACAGTCTATCAGAACAGCACACCATCGGGACAAGTGGAGAACCATTGCACCCTCGATTAGAGGACGGAACTATTGATTGATTGAATCCTTAAAAAAACTTTTTTTTTTTTTCAAACTAAAGTGTGGTTGATTTTAACTACCAACATAATGTATATATATTTTTTAATGTGGGGCAGGAACTCAAAAACCATCGCACCCTGCAAACTTTTAGTTTTAGAATAGTTCATAGGTGTTTAGAGCCAGACTTCACTGGGCGAAGAGGCTTTGTGTGAGCATATGTCAAATTGCCGCCACCTAATGCGGAAAACCTGTTGCTCGGTTTGGTTTTACTTTCATCTACATCCACCTGGCCACAGAACAGACAACTGTCTGTTATCTGCGAGTGTAGACGGACATGTATGCGGATACAACCACCGGTGTGGCGTGCTCAGCCGTGTCCCGTGCTCAGCCGTGTACCTATACTCAAACTCAAGGCATTGTCAATGGTTGTAAGTCACCAACCTTATAAATTTAATATAATGTTTTTGGTAAAGATGTTTTCTATATGTGTACCAAGCGATTTGTTTCTAGGTGGTGTGGTTTTAGAGATATTTCACTTTTCCTGGATTTTCTGTATGAAGATTGCTCACCACCATTGACAATGCCTTGAGTTTGACGGTACGCGCAGTGCAAAACATTAGTTTTAATCAAAATTAATAGAAATCAAGAACCCTAACCTTATAAATTTAATATAATCTTTTTGGTGAAGATGTTTTCTATATGTGTACCAAGCGATTTGTTAATAGGTGGTGTGGTTTTAGAGATATTTCACTTGTTCTGTATTTTCTGTATGAAAATTACTCACGACCATTGACAATGCCTTGAGTTTGAGTATAGGTACACGGCTCAGCACGCCACACCGGCCAGTGACCACTTGACCACCTGTTGACGCGCCATGTGGCGCTCACCGGTTTCATCGTGGAAATACTGTTCTTGTTTTGTTAACCGGTATGGCAGTTTTAAAAGGACTCAGTTTAAAACGGGGCTCTTCACAATGCGCATGCGTCAAAGTCTAATGGCAAGCCTAAAATCTTATCTGAATTTCTGGCTAGTGGAGGAGCTCTCTGGAAATGTAGGGCGAAACAAACAACGATTCCTTCAGTCATCATTCATCAGTCATCATATTATCTTCTGCACTAACAAGTTAACAAGCAATTAACAAGTTATTAAACATGGGTACAGTCTCAATCGGGCAGAAATGCATGCGCATTGGGAAAAGCCCCGTTTTAATCCGGATCCCTTTTAAACTGCGGCACCGGGTACCTGTACCAGTCCATGCGTAGTGACTTTGATTGGTACCCTGGTCTCCCGACGTCAGCTAGTTTTTTTGTTGTCGGCATATTTACTATGTAGTCAATAAAGTGCATTAAACTTCCGTCAACCACATACAAAGCGGGGTGTTTTGCAGATTTTTTTTAATTTTTTTTTTATTGAGGCTGTATTTATACTGTCCATAGCATATAAGCCCGGGTACCCAAGCTGGGTTTCAATGCTGGCCAGTTGTAGTGTTGGTGTTATCTTACCACACAGTAGCTGCTGATAAGTAATTTGATTTTGTTCTACTCTTATTACTAGACTAGCCTACTCCTATTTACATATCATAGGCTTGTACGTAGCTGTGTGGCGTGTTATCTGGCTACTTTTGACATGGTTACCGTCCATTGGGTGTCCATCTGGTGGGCCGTGACATATCACATGCCCTTTGGCTGGGGAACTATATATATATCAATTGTTTTCTTTGTGGATGTGGACCTGGGGGGGGGGGGGGCTGTTTTCAGCTTTAATAGCTCATGACTGTCCGCATGGTAATTCTGAAATATCTCATTTTCGAGAGACCAGTCAAGCGTAGCCTAAACTGTTTAGATATGTGAGATTCTAGATAATTCTGCTACATATCAAGTAGTACAGATTTTTGCGTTGCAATTCTAAATTGCCTCATTTCCCACAGACCAGTCAAGCAGAGCTTAAGCTGTTCAGTCATTTATATGTGGTATAGTAGGTAATTTCGTTACATATCAAATAGTAGTTTAGTACTTAGAGAGTTTGTATCCCCATATGGACTAGAACTATCAACATGTACGCAAAGCAAAGGAAACAATTAAATGAATATAAATGAATATAAATCTTCGCAAAAGTTATGATATCCTGACTACGGGCTCCATAGTGATACATACCATAGATACCATTCGTAGCATTCCGTAGTCACGGTCGAAGTTAACTTCCGGTGGTAGATTCAAAGGCTAAGCCATTCCTTACCCGGCGCTCGACTAAGGCAGACCCACAGTCGGTTTGATATATATATAAATTTAACCATCCCACCCTCCCATTTATTGAGATTTAGTGTTAGGTAGGGCTGAGAACTAATGGTCCTTTTATTCCCTATCATGAATGTGAATGTGTGTACTGCAAGTGTGTGTGTGTGTGTGTGTGTGTGTGCCTGATGTGCGTTGACTGTGTGACCGTGATCCACCCATAGCTGCTGCCTCATGTCTTCCAATTTCAAGATCTGCAATAATCTTCAATAATATATTAATATATGAATATTCCTGATATAGCTAGTATCTGATGACCTGGACATAAGTAATGATAAATATAATTTATAATCTCTGGCCAGGTTGTACTTCCTGGTAAGATAGAGTAGATAAAAGCTAATAATCTCACCTGTACTGATGAGCTAAGCTTCAAGTTAACATGTTTTATAGTGATAGGACTATAACTATAAGGCTCTTGTAAAAAATGATTACGGTTGATTAATACATTTATTAGCTGCCAGCACCACATCCCGATATCCCACCCAGTCGCATTATCCTGGTAGTATTGAACAAACCAGCCCTTTCTCTATATCCCTATAAAAAGTATAATGCCGAATGCCAAGTGAGGGTTATCAATTGTGTATGGTAATGGTGACTGACTCGGCAGGGAATTGAACCCGCGACCTACTGGACGGGAAGTGAGTGCTGTAACTGTGCGATCCTAAAGCTAAGATTCCCTTCCCTATACGCGGTATGCGAATGCGGCAAAAAATGGAAAGCATGAAGACGCATAGTAGTGCTTCCATATGTCCGAATGCGAATGTGTCAAGTGAATTAACCCATGGACCAATCGGTGTAAATGCTGCCTCATTTGCCATGGGAAACAACAGGAACGTTGACTTTCCTTCACAAATTTGTAGAAAGAAAGACAGATAATCGCATCGGTATATCTATGCTGCATGCCGCATTCGCATGCCACATACCGCGTATATGGAATCTTAGCTTTAGTATTGTGTGTATAACTGGACAGGCTGTCTCGCTTTGTCGTTGAAATATGAGTCACGCTGTGGCGCAAAGGTAATGTTAGCCAGTAAACAAATGGCAGATTGCGCCGTGACCTTGATTATGTGGATCCGGGTTCTACAGGTGGACACCTCCTCATCCAATGTTCGTCAGAACATACCGGCGTTGGCGTCTGGAGGTTGGTTGGTTGTTGGAGTTTTACGTCCTTGCAACATCTTAGGTCATTTCAGGACAGGGGTCTGGAGGTGTCTTTGTTGAAACACCTAGCGATGACTTAAGCCGTGTTTACATGGGCGAGTTAAGTCGCTTCATATAAATCGCCTTGCCTAGTTCGCCTCACATTCGCCGTGTAAACGCGCCACTGAAGCAGATTAGGGCTGATTCGCTTCATATGATTCACTTTATGTAAACCACCTTGCGAGGTGGTTTATATGAAGCGAACTAGCTTAAGCACGTCACACGCATGCGCAGTCAAGACCTCAGTTTGTTTATTTTCCGGTTGATCAAAAGCGCATATTATATAATTTGGTCTATGAAACCGCTAGCTGTGCACAGATATTTTTTTCATCATTTATTTTTAGGGTTTCACTGCCCAGCAGAAGTTTTGACCGTTCCAAACCAATACACTTCAGTCCATACATATCTAGGTCGAACCCACACTCTCTCGTGGTGACATCGACGAACCCAAACTGGCGCTGGTTAGTCTGGACTTGCTCATGTGCAGATATCGATTGTGCCTTAAACCGCTCCGTGTGTAAACGGGCCCCTAATTCGCTTCATATAAATCGCTTTGCCTAATTCGCTTTACAATTGCCCGTGTAAACACGGCTCATGTTTGGTTGTTGTTTTACATCCTAGCAACATCTAAGGTCATATCAGGACAGGTACTGACCTGTGACAGGGCACGCCCATGCTTCCCCTCTGGGAGATCAGGCCCTCGGCACCATTACCCAATATCGCAAACAGTCACCGTATCCTGATACTGTGCTAACAAGTCATTGTCCTATCCTATTATTATTAATGCTGACTGTTATGCTAGGTAGCTGCGGGTATCAATTTTATAAGTCATTGGTTTGACTTGGCTGGGATTCAAACTCCCGACCTTCCGCACAGGAAACCTGCGCTCTACCGACTCGGCCACCGCATCCAGTCAACAACAACTTGGTGCTGTGTGCATTCATACATGGTTTTATCATATGCACATTGCACTGTTGGCTTCCCCGTATGGGTACATAGTTGTATATATATATATACATTGGGGTTTAGAAGGTTTAAGATCTTTTTGTGTTGCTGTTGCATTTGTTCATTAAAGTTGCACAGTCCGATGGTTTTTTGTTTCTGTCATTTTCTGAGATAAATATGTTAGGTTGGTCGTTTTAATCTACCTTACTTTAGTTTGAAGTAACTTTTACTTTAAATGGCTAACTTTTGAGATATTTGAAGTGCAAACATGCAAAATTAATTTTGGCAAGCTTGCCAAAACTCTAACACCATAGGCTTCTGCAGTAACAGGTTCTATTAAATTGACTCATTATTCCCTTCTATGTGGTAACAAATATTTAATAAGTGCAGCAGTATCTAAGTTAGATATGTACAATCAAATCTAGATAATTGTTTTGGTTTTGAAAATTTGATGTTTTGATCGGACTATGCAGCTTTAAGCAAGTGTATTTCAATAGCATTCGCAGACAATTTGGTCTTCCTCCTTCCACTACTCCTTCTTTTTCTTGAAGATTTATACTGCCTATTATGGATAAGCCTGAATAGACTTGTTTTCACCATTAGACAGTGTGTCGATAGAAAGCCCGAGCCTACACTTTTACCGACCCAAGGGATTTTTAGACTCCCACACCACATAGACATGGTATGAGAGCAACTGGCCTTTGATGACGCTGTAAGTTATCCACAGCGGTGGAAATCCAAAGTGGCAGAGGTGGGGGGCATGGGGAATCGAACCACCGACCTTCAGATTAGGAGTCTGACATAGAAAAAAATCAGACACTCTAACCACTCCGCCACAGAGAACACCTTGCCTAATCTAGTAATGCTAACCGGCAGGCTAGGTAGCGACAATTATCAATTTGTAAGTCATTGATTTAACTCAGGCAAGAATCGAACCCATTATCTACCCCACCGGGAACAGGGCCCTCAACTCATTTTGTCCGGTTAGATTGATTGGGGTTTTACACCCTATCAACAGGTGTAATTATTTCAGGACGGGTAGAGACTTGTGGCAGTGCATCGGTCAAAATTGGTGGGGGGGGGGGGTAATTGTTGCTTCTGTGGCAGTGACAATCGCTGTGTGGGTGGTGGGTGGTGGGGGAGGGGAGGGGGGAGGGGCTAAGTCGTGCTATAAATATAAAAGGTGTGATTCTGTAATGACCTTCGGGTCAGTTGGTGTAGACAGGGGCCTCAGATAGGGCGCTTCAGCAGAGATGGGTCGGGGCATGTCCCCAGGGACCCTTACTATCACGTGATGCGCGTGAGACGGTGGTTACGTCTGGTGCCGGCAGGTGCGCGACCTCTGACCCCTGACCTCGGAATGAGCTGACGTCAGGACGTAGGAATGGCCTCAGTCTCACCCCAAGCCACTTTTGGTACCTCGCCGCCCCCAACGCACGCGCCCCGGGGAGACTGACGGTGCCGCCCGGCCAAACTGTGAGGGCAATGGGGCGCCAAAAGTGATGGATTAAAGTCCGATGGTTTTGAGTTTGTCATTTTTCTCAGATAAATATATCAAACTGATTGTTATAAATCTACCTTAATTTAGCTTCAAGTACTGTTTATTTTAAATGGTTATGTTTTGAGATATTTGAAGTGCAAACATGTCAAATTAGTTCTGGCAAGTATGCTACCACAGGGTTTTAGCATTAACAGGTTCAGTTAAATTGCCTCACTATTCCCTTTTTTTCTTTTTTTTCTTGTGAGCAATAAATGCTTAATAAGTAGAATCAATTCTAGATCATTGTTTTCGTTTTGAAAATTTGATGCTTTTTCATACTAGGCAGCTTTAAACTAGCCGACTATTTCACCCGAATCCAAAGGGTAGTCATGTTTCGACGTACCTACCAAATAGTATGGCCACATATCTGAACGAGACGCATTTGTCAATTTTAATGTGAAATTGTAGATATTTAATCCTGAAAATAGGATTCTAGATCAGTGCGGTTCAAGTCAAGTTGTCAAGTTATCCGCCACGGGGAGCGGGACGTAGCTCAAGCAGTAGCGTGTCCACCTGTGAAAGTGTGGGTCATCTGACCAATCCTGCGCAGTGGACCCATTTGCAGTTTAGGATATTTTCCGTTCCAACCATTGGTCCACAACTGGTTCCTCAAAGGTTATGGTATGTGCTGTCCATGGATGAGTCTGAATAGACTTAGTTTCACCATTAGACAGTTTGTCGATAGAAAGCCTGAGTCTACACTTTTACCGACCCAAGGGATTTTTAACCTCCCACATCACATAGACATGGTATGAGAACAACTGGCCTTTGATGTTGCTGTAAGTTATACACAGCGGTGGAAATTCAAATTGTCAGAGGTGGGGGCACAGGGAATTGAACCACCAACCTTCAGATTAGGACTCTGACCTAGAAAAAAGTCAGACACTCTAACCACTCCGCCACAGAGAACACCACATTTGGCATTTTAATATTTAGAACAAGAATTAATAATAGTGATGTGGATATCAGCCTTAAAGTGACTGATTGTTTTGTGTGGAATTGTATCTTTCTTAGCTCAAAATGTTTAACTATGGCTAGTTTTGTCTTAGTTATATTCATCAGATCATTATATATTTCCATGTGTGCATACATGTTTATGCCAAATTGTTATGTATTTCTATTGATTTTGAATAAAATGGAAGTTTTGCCCTATGCGTATCGGCAAACTCACAATGCCTGTACGCCTTTTCTTTGCTGCCACCGCCGTTTTCACGCTTGCGCACTCGGAAGGGTGATCCCGCCTATTGCTGAGCGTTCACTTGGCGCCCCATGGGTGTGTCGGCAGGATACTGAGAATTGGTGGACCGTGACGGCTGGTGTACAGATGCTGGATGGAGGTCGTACACCCACACGCACACACGCACATATGGATGGAGTGCACATTGACCACTGAGCTGTCACATTGGGCAGTCTCACAATAGAAAAAAAAAAAAAGGAAAAACTAAACTGGCCCGGCCTTCCCAGCTGTTTTTTAAGTGGTGAGGTGGTCCAAAAAGAACCATTCAACTAACATTTACATAAAAGAATTTTTGTTGTTATAAATCTAACGGTACAGATAAGATAACTTTTTTTTGCTGCTCACTAGTTGCAAAGCGAAATCTGTGTCATGTATAGAACGTCTATTCTGCATATTTATTTGGCTGTGTACATGCAGGTGTGGCGGGGAGTCTGGCGTGTTCAATACAATTGTACAGGTGGGGATGGGGTGATGTATTTGTGTTATATGTATATATATAGATATAGATAAATAATTGTTGGGCTTTTATTGGGTGAAAACTAAGTGGTTTTCCTGTGAATCTTCCCCCTTTTCCTCTGTTCCCCTTCCCCATCCCTCTCCTCTTTCCATCTCCATTCCCCTTCCCTCTTCTTCCCCTTCCCCGACCTCTTCTTCTTCTCCTTCTCCTCTTTCCCCTTCCCCCTTCCCCATCCCCTTCCCCATTCTCTTTCCAACTCCATCCCCCCCCCCCATCTTCTTCCCCATCCTCTCTATTCTCCTTCCCCTCTCCATTCCCCTCCCCCATCCTCTCTCCATTCCCCTCCCCTTTCTTCGCCTTCCCCACTTCCTCCTCAACTCATACCCCTCACCTCCACCTCGTCTTTTACTCTTCTGTGAGTACAGGCCCTGGCGTATGGTTGGTCAAGTGGGAGAGGGTGGGGGTTAAAGGGGCAAGGGCAGGGAGGGAGAGGGGTGTCTGGCCCCCGAAGGGTCAAGAGGTCATACGAGGCGGTCGTGGGCTTTTGGGTCTCATCTTGTCATAATGATGAGACAGCTCGTCTGGGCCCAGCTGACTGACTTGAGGCAAGCCACAGAAGTCGGCGCTACCGGGGGATATATATATATATATATATATATACCTGGTTGTATACATTTTGCTCTAAATAATGGGTTAAGAAGAGGTGATGAAGGCTGGGTAAAGGAAATGACCACATAAATTCATAACCAAAGTATATTCTTCACATGCCTCTTTATATTTACCTGCTATTTCTGAGTAAAATATTTATAGAATCATGTAGATTAAAAGGCTTTAAAAGTTGAATCGAGACCCATTTATTGACCGCCATCTTGGTTGTTTTGCATTCTCTCCAATTTAATTGATTCTACTTCAATATTGGTAGACACTGGATGCCAGAATCAGGTGCTGAATTTCTTATTTACAGTTGATTCATACCAAATCAATTTTTGCTCGGATTTAGACATGGTTGTCATTCACCCTTACTATGTGAACTTAGATGGTGCCAGGGCTTAAAACTCCAACAATCAACCAACCCATACTGTGGGTAGGGATGAATAGTTTATCTAACCCCGCCCATGACCGCTAGGTGGCTCTGAATCTGACTGCTCGCACGTAGACCAGCCACTTAAGTCGGTGCACTTTGACAAATGCACGTTTTCACCCCTGTTCTTGTGTGCCTGTACGCCTTAGTACACCCGTTCATTGTGGCACACAGC